>JAUJPO010058459.1:0-42535 GCA_032270745.1 Tiaropsis multicirrata
TTATATTGTAAGAGTTGATTTTTATTGAAAATTTCTTCTTCTTGGTTATAATACGTTTTGAATCTTTACAATGATTTCACTGAATTGAATCGCAGAAATAATAAGTATCAAGCCAAACAGTGTCCAACTAATGAAACGCACCAATTGACGGTGTCTGATATGGACTGAACATTTTTTGATATGAAATTTAGCTTTGTTCAACTCACTTAAAATCTCTCCTCTTGCTGGTCCCCTTGTTTTGTTTGAAAATTACTAGTGAAAAACTATTAGACTACTATTCTCTGAGAATAATCTTCAAGTTGAAATTTAAGAAATTCGAAGTTGAGCAAAAGATTCCAAATCTCAGGAATTTTGAGGGTACATTATTTTGAGGGCACGTCAAAAATCTGACGGCACGTCAAAAATTTGAAGGCTCGTCAAAATCTGAGGGCACGTCAGAATGGTCGGGACAAATGCTGTTCTTGTGTATCCAAATCGGGATAGAAATCCCGTTTTGGGCAACCCGAATAATAATTACCCGCGTGATTTTTTTCGTGAATTCAAAATGGTGCATCTAAAATAGAAATCACAGCAAAACTCTTCTTCAAACTGTCAAAAGAAAGGTGAAGGTGAAATTATTCATAATCTAATGGAGATGTTAAGAAGGGGGGAGGTTTGGTGGTCAGATAATCTTCCTTTATGAAATGTTAGGTCTCATTTTTGGGCCATTTCAGAATTTATCCATTTATGGCATGGGGCCCGGACGAGACAGAATTTCTGAAGAAAAAAATCTCTTCCAAAATTAAAATAATCTGAGGCCAAAGAAGAAAATGTGTGGATTTCTGAGGCAACTAATTCAAAAACAAAGAATAAACATGGAATTTTGGATAACTGTAGAAGTTTTTGGAAAAAATCTATGGAATTTCAGAAGATTTCTGGGATAAATTTGTTTCTGAGGCAAAAAAAATTCAAAAATTTGTTTCGTCCAGAGAGAGAGGGTTATTACTCCATGATGACAAGGCAGGGTCAAAATCCTTGCACCATTACAGATCATTTTTAGGAGCTCGTTTTGGGCTTAAAAGAAGCGTATCAATTTATAGATAACAATTCTAACCAGGCAGATGTCTTTTTTAAAGTAATCAATTTCAAATGATTTTAATGCAAAACATTGTTTTTGGGCCATTTTGATGACGTCATACCGTAGAAGTGCCTATATTTGTCACCCCTGTCCTAATTTTGGCACCCAGATATTCTAGTCTTCTATTTAAAAAGTCAAACACAAACAAACCTTATCATATGATCCAAGTTGATCAACAAAAACAACATAAAAGCCTGAGGAAATATGTCATACATATGTACATATGTACATCCATTCTAAAGATTTAAAATCATAATAGAATGTAATATTCTTGTCAAAAGAGTTATTGATCAACCATATCATTGTAATTCCCATGTCATTTTTTTGTATCAAAATTGCAGGAGCGTGCTGTTGTTTTTCTTTTTCAATTGATTTGCCGGTGCCGAAAGCTTAAAGGTAGGAATGCCTGGTTTCCACGAGCTGTAGTTAAATCCAACCACCTAGTGTAGGCGATGCTTATCAGTGGAAAAAACGGGCGGAAAAGCACACTCTGATTCAATGAGGGTGCATGTGGCATCTTTTACCATTGTTAAACGAGAACCAGGTCAAGTACGTCATTACTCAAGTTTAATAGTTAGTTTCATACTTCAAAACACGCGCGTAAATGCAATGTATCTGGTAAATTTTCAAATGGAGTGTCAAATTGAGAAAAAAATATAGTTTTACTCAGAATGGTGCTATTCAAAAAGTTGTATCACTAGACACGGACAAATTTTTTGCCTCTTTAGAGTTTTAACACACCAATAGAACATATTGTATGTGCCACCCTTTATAAAGGGACTCCTGGCCTGGGTCTCTGTCTATCTTTTGGAATTCGAAACATATCAGTCCATAAACAGTAGACAATAACTTTATATACACGTTCAACTTTTTCATGCATTCAGGGTAGTACAAAAATCCAAAGCCCACTGTCTACTTTTGTACCGCAGATTTCCCTATCTCCATCACCCCTACTTAATTTCATCACCCTTTTTTATTTGACTGCTAATATAAATTGAATCTCTTTAACAGTTAAATGTATAACTTTGACCTTTCATCTTTCCACCTACAATAAAAAGCTTTTCAACAATAGGGAAGAGCCATTTTAAAATACCCGACGTAAATTTGCATTTTTTTTAAAGTGATTTTTTACTTTAAAAGCTTGGTAAAATTGGTAAAATGCTGAACCAAATTTTAAAAGTTATACCACAAAATTTAAGTTGGACTTTCTTCTGTTTAATGAAATAAATTAGAGAATCAATTAGAAAACCATTTATTTGGTTCTATGAGGCCACCAAACACTTAAACCTTTTTGTGGGTCACCCAGTAGTGTCAATGTATTTAAATTTGCTGTCTTTGTCTAATTTTAATTTTAATTTTATCCTGTTCCTTACTTCTTTAATTGACAAAAATGAGTGTTTGGTGGCCTCATGGAACCAAATTAATGGTTTTCTAATTAATTTTCTAATTTATTTCATTAAACAGAGGAAAGTCTAACTTAAATTTTGTGCTAATTCTTGTTTTTTATATTTTTGTGATTTAGGTCGTTTTTAGCTCCTTGTTTTTTTACTTTCTTACATTTAAAATGTTACTGATTATTTGAAATATACTGCTAACTAAGTTTGAAATAGGATAAAATGTTTATTTGCCAACTAATATTGTTAGTAGAATTATAAAATAATACTGAAAATTAACAAAAATGAGAAAATCCTCTACAAAGAGCATTGACGAATCAGCACAAATGAAGAATCTTAAAACTGTTTCAGAGGAGTAAGTACTCATTCTTTCTTTTCAGATTATTGCAGAATTTAAAGTTCCAGATTTTTAGCAGCAAATTGATGATTTTTGCTAAAGGGGCTACAGTGTCTATTGTTGGATTTTTTTCCAACCACTCTCCTTAAAAAATACAATCACTTACTTCAAACCATTTCATCATGTACTTTAG
This sequence comes from Tiaropsis multicirrata, assembly GCA_032270745.1. NCBI lineage: Eukaryota > Metazoa > Cnidaria > Hydrozoa > Leptothecata > Tiaropsidae > Tiaropsis > Tiaropsis multicirrata. The sequence goes on from JAUJPO010058459.1 coordinate 3,042, forward strand.
AAAATTCTTTTCTTTTAATGTCAAAACTTTTAAGTCAAGGCAGATATAATTAATACTGTCTTTCATTATAGGACTTTACTGTTATGCTAAATTTTTAAAATTTGTCAAGTTTTTAAATTTTGTAAAATTTTATTTTTGGTATTCTTGGTAATCATTCGATGTGAATTCTTTTTTGACTAGTTCACTTGACAAAAAGGGCAACAGTCATCATCACCAGGAAATCATTTTGGAGAAACATCATCTTGAGTATTTGTTACTACGATTCAAAGAAGGCAGAATGAGTCGGTCAGGATCCAAGACAAGCACAAAATCATCATCAGCACTATCAGCTACCAAACAAATGGACGGAGAAACATTTTGTCAAACCTTAAAGGAAATAGTCAAACAGGATGGGTTATATCAGAATGATTATCCAATAATGGCCAGCTGTCAAATACTATTGAAAAAGGTTTCAATTTTTTCCTAACACTCCAAAATGTTCATTATTTCACATTGATCACTTTTACAAAAGCGGTCTACATGAGTTTTTACACAATGCCACTGCCACTCCAGATTTAAGAAAGAAAAGTTTTGGTTGTGTTTTTACTATATTATAATTCTTCTGTCTAGATTGATTGGAAGAAACGTGGTTTCATAACATGGGACGACGTCTGTTCATATTTCATACTTGAAAGTAAAGATGAAGAAGTGCTTGAAAAACAATCTGCTTTTTCTAACAGTAAACCCCACATTGTCAAATTCTCCACATTAAAGGTAGAAGTTTCCATCATTTTATTGCTAAATCGGGCTGCTCCATAAAAAAACATTGTGTCTGAGGATATATACACTGATAGATACACTACTGTTAAAAGCTATAAGCTAATTTACTCCAGACATTTGACATTTCTGATCTCTTGACAGTGGTTTTACACCTGGACATCTGACAAAATTTCCCTGGACCAATTTACCCCAGGATATGAGCCAATTTTATGTTATCCCCGGACACAATGTCTGCCAGCCTCTGTGCATAATGTTTTTCTGGAATAGCCCATTATTCTACGTCTAGATCGTATCTGATTGCAAATTCCATGTGATGTGACTTCAAGAGTAATCTCCCTTTTTGGAATCTTCATGACAACATGTTCGTCAGATGTGATCTACTTTATTCCAAAGAAAGTTATCCTTTAAGACATGACAGTATTTTTGTATATAGTGTATTAACTTGCTAACCCAAATGCAGGCTGTGAAAAACAGAAATCTTTTGGTTTCAACTAAATATTTTTATCATTTTTTTTAATTTATTAACTGTATTGCAGGCACATCCATATTTTACAATGGCTATTCGTCCCTAAAATCATAATCAAATTAAATAAATAAATAAGATGTAGACAAGAAATTTGCGAAAGTTGATTCTTGGTTCTTTTTATCAACACTGCCGAAATTCAAAATGACTGCTGCAACCATGCTACTTTTTCATCAGAATCATAAAAAAAGAAGTAGCAGGGTCTTTAGGCTATTGTTCATGCTGAGTTAATGATTTTCGTACCCTTTTCTGTGCTGTATACAGTACACCATTTTCTTTAATATGACTGACCGCAGTTTATAAAATGCATTTTTGATGTCCACAGTCCAGGCATAGTCCTTCATTAATCACAAGCTACAGAAAAGAACTAGGGTCATTAACTCGGACAATAATTCAATCGAAAAGGCATTTCGAACCAAAAAAGATCACAAAACACACTTTTAGAAAATCAATTAACCTTTTCCACGCAGAATACGTATATATACGGTTTGAAAAGGCCGTTTTACCGGTACACAGTCTTTTGGTCATAACTCCTGACAACTTGACATTTAAGGAAAAGAAACATCTGCTTTTTTTTTGTAGCTGAGAAATAGAGCTTTCCAACGATGCCAAAGTTGATACCTTTATCATTTGTCCTGGTTGAGAAATGGTCTTTGAAAGAAATGATGATTTTTTTAGCCTTTTTCAAAAAAGTTAGCGCGCTGTAAAGGTTAATAAATTATTTATTTTCAATTTTTCAGATTCAAAACGAAGTATACGAAGATGGTACCACTAAGAACGTGACAGCATTCAACTGAAGACCTCACATACTTCCCCCTTTTTCAAATAAATCAAAATCAATGTATATGTACCCAACCGCAAAACCACAAAAATTCCAACGAGCAAGTAAAAGCTCAACCATAACAAAAAAGCCGTTTGTACACATAATTTAAAACAAAAACTTAAACAAAAGCTTAACTTCTACACTGCCACGATAATGACCAAACGGAATCGTGTGTACGTACCTCTAAAGAGATTGCTCTAATCGAGTGGAATGACTCAAAGTTCTTTCCAAAAACATCTTTTCCAAAAACCAATTGTTCACGATGTGATAGACGCATGAAATTTTGCACATGGGTAGTTTAGGGGCAAAGGTCGTATTTAAATCTCAGACCCCAAAAAAACACCTGTTTTGTGTATTTTTCAGACCAGATTGGGATTTCAGGCTAAAATTACATTTATTTGGACTATCAGATGCTACATTTTTAGTTGGTCATGAAATGATTCCTGCACACAATGTCCCTTTAATTGCTTCATCTAATATAATGAAATTGCTTTTATCAAGCCCAAAACTTTGTAGCAGTTTAGGTTACAAAGAGGTTACTTTGGTTTCCCATTTGACAGGAAATATAAAGATAGTGAAGGGGTATATAAATGGAGTCTGATCTTCCGCAAGGATATTGCTCTATTGATGTCACGCCAAATCAATTATGTGTGCATAGTATTCATGTTCAAGTTCTAAATGTTGATTCGTTAAGTTTTGGATTAGTGTTGGAATATCTATACACTGGAAACATCAGCAACATACCAAACCGGCTTCAAGTATTTGATACTGCATCGTATCTTCAAGAGAAATCACTTTTTATTATCTATTATCTTATATTATCACTTATGTTATCTTTCAAATTACATTATCAAAGAAGAATTTCTGAACTCAAGGGTCAAGACTCAGTTTCAAGAGAACCAACAAAATGGTTGTCAAAGCCTATTGGAGCAACCGCCTTTTGCAGAAGTTGTGTTTTTGGTTGATGGTGCAATGATTCCTCGCAAGTGTTGGTGTCACAATGTCCAATGATGGATGCAATGTTCAAACAAGGAGTTTTCAAAGAGAGCATGCTTGAACAGGTACTTATGATTTATTTTTGTTTGTATTTTATCTAAAAAATTTACGGTGTTTGGAGAAATATTTTTAAGTCAAAAGAGAAATCTGGAAATTGTTTGCTCTATTAAAAAATTATAAGGGCTTTAAATAATCCAAGAATCTAAATTTTTTCATGTTGGACCCAACCATGATGGCTCCTCCCAATAAATGTACTATAATTGATTTCAGAAGACTTTGAATTAAATTACTTTCAAAATCGATATTACCTGTAACAGGAAGAGTCTCTCTTTTTTATTCAAAGTTTGGAAAGTTAGAAAACCTTCACCTAAGTTTCGAGGATTTTTTCATCTTATTTTGAAGAGAAAAATCAGTTATTTGCTTTAATACAAAAGGCTGACGAAAATCCCAAAAGTTCACAAATTTCAAAAAAAAAAAAAAGTCTCAAAACCTCCTCCTAAATACACAGACGAAAAAATGACACATTTTTCTTTCTAAAATCTTTTGTATTTCACTAAATTTCATTTTTACTTTGGACCAAGGAAAGTTTCATATTATTTAATACCAAAAAAATATTTTACAAGGGGGGAGGGGCAGAATATAAAAATACAATATAATAAATTGTTGCATGGAATATCAACATTAGGGTATGAATAATTATTAATATTTTACGATATAAGCATAAACACAAAAAAATACAAAAAACTTTTCTTTTAAAATATAAAAATTTCTTTTAACATCTTTTTAAACGGATAAAGCCTCGCTTACACTATTCTGAAAACTTGTCAATCTTTATTTTTTACCAAGATTAACAAAATAATATAAATATACATGGTAGTGTAAAAAGGGCTTTAAAATTCTAAGCATATTTTATGAACCTATGTTATGAATGAGTAAGAGTGTAGGAGTTTTTATTCATGAATTGGACGCATGTTCTACAGCAGAGCAGTTGAAATTGTTGACTTTCGCGACAATATCTTTCCACGACATCTTGCTTTTTACATAATGGCGATCTTTCACGACAATTCTCAACTGAAAGATAAAAACAATAAAATTGAATAATACGAAAGCGTACTATAAGACTATCGGGGTTTATTTGAAAATATCTTACAGTATAAAAGTGTAATAATCGCAAGTTTCATGATCGAATAACAATGAGTATTATGCTTACGAATAGGATTGTGGAAGACATTGAGGTCTTTGCATGATTGATCATAAAAATTGATATCATCGATTGCAATATCTCCATATGCTGCTCGTCCAACCTTTCCTTCGAAAATAAACTAAATACAAAAGAAAAAGTAATGTTTAGAATATATAATAGTATAAGAGATAAGCTCTACATCCGAAAAGGTCTTAAAGGGCTAAAATGAAAAAATAGGAAGTACACAAAAATTCATCATTATAGGTAGACAGGAGAACCGTCATCTTTTTATAATTTTTGGATGTTGAATAAGACGACGGGTGAAACCAACGAATCCGTTTTGAACTCGTTTTTTTTAAAGCGATCTGATTGACAGATTTTATGACATTAAAACAATGCGAAGAATTTGCATTGGGTGGTATTATGAACTGTCAATCAAATCATGATCAAATTGGGAATTCAAATCTAGTGGTTTCACCTATTATTTCTTCACCATCAGTATATAAAAAGAAGAGATGATTGCATGTGTCTCCAGACTACATTATAGGTTGTTGAGCAAAAATACATCCAAAAATTATTAGAAAACGAGAAAAAGCTCACCTTGTATCCAGAAAGAGTACCAGAAGAAGGGCTAACATCGACCGTTGCTAACAACCATTTTCTTCCTTTTTCTCCTTTCTGTTCGAAGAGCACATTACTTGCCACACTGGTGGAGAGATACAACCTCAAATGACCAACTGTACTCCCCCTCATGTGATACCAGAATGTCAGACATCCACGTTTTGCACGAACGATGGGCGAAACGAGGGTGGCTCGATCACCAACCCGCCTTGGGCGTGAAGCTTCGATGTATGCAAAATAACCTGGAAAAGTGGAAAGACTATCAATTACAACCACGAAAGCCTTTTTTCGTGTCTCACTTAAAACAAAAATATTGACGAATGTTTTAAGAAATTTAAATTGCTTCTCCGATGATTGCAAGCATTTGATTTGACGAGCTTTGAGGATTAAACATGATTTGAATTTCCCCATAGCATAGCTTGAAGTGAAAATAACCCTTTCTTACCATTGGTTGTAGTGTGATCAGAATTGGGACCCGTATTCAATGAAGGTGTTCTTTTACCGATGGACCAATCAAAATCATCCGTTTGTCCGTTCTCCCACTTACACGTGCTCTCCTTCGAAAACGAACATTTCAAATCCGCTGAAATTATGAAGGCGGAAAAAGATCATTCTAAAAATGTTCAAGAAACATCCCAGGATGGGATTTAATTTACCATTAAAAAAAGGTCATAACCTCTAACCCATTCTAAACAGATCTTCTATGCTGATTTTGGCAAAGTACAAAATAAGATGATATCTTTTGGAACGAGAATGTGACATCCCAGAATGCACGGAATGTTGTTTCAACGTACGTCCAAATAACGTTCTGACGTTAAAACAACGTTCCGTGTCTGCTGGCATATGATATTTTTTGACATACCTGGTTTAGCACAAGACGATTTTTGGCAAACCCTTTCTTCCATCACTTTCGCTTGTTTCCCACAGAAATCTGCATCTACAACTCTTTTATAGTCTTCTGTTATACAATAAGGGTTTCTCTTTTGAACTCCTAACCCACACATGACGTCACAATCCTTCCATGCTGAGTAAGCAACTTTATAACGCATGCAAAGTCTTTCGTTACAAGGTACTACAATGTCGGGTTTCTTCTCTTTACAATTCTTCTCGTTCGTTTCAACCTCTGTGGCTTGATCGACGCATATTACGGAACGTTCCCGGGTTCCGCTTCCACAGGTAGCGGAACAAGGTCCTTCTTCACCAAATTTCCAAACATATTCCGGGCAGGCTTGAGTACTGCATTTTTTCAAACGAGCAGGTTCAGGCCCTGTGCAAAACTCATTATCAACCAGTACATTGGGCTTACGGACTTTGACACAATTCACAATGACCGCTTTATTCCCACCTCCGCAACTTTTTGAACACGCGCTTTCGAACATGATTCTCCATCGGAACTTCTCACATTCTTGTAATTGGCACACTTCGTGATCACGTGGCCGATTTTCTTCCCGGCATTTTTCAGGTTCAACCGCGAGATCACCATCCATACACGTGGTTAACCGAATACGTACACCTTTGCCGCATGAAACAGAACAACTACTCCATTCGCGCGCTTTCCATCGATAACATTTATTCGTATTACAAATTTTCATCTCTTCCGGTTTATCACCTGCTTTACAGTATCTGTGAGATACGAGGGCGGAATCCTGGGCTCGAATACAATCAATCTTTCGATATTGATGTCCTCCGCCACACGACTGATTGCATTCACGCCATTGTCGTGACGTCCAAATATATCTAAAAAAGAGATATATAAGAAAATACAGAAATTTAAAAATGTTTCCAGCGGCATCTATGAAAATGATGTAATTATCAAATTACCACTCGCTTGAGGGATTTAGAATCATATGAAAGCCATCACCTACCTTTCAGGGCATGGTTTCAACTTGCACGTTCTGTAGTTCAGTGTCGGCTTCTGGATGCCTTCGCAAAAAGAGTCGGATACTTTGCTGTCATCGTCTGTTCGAACACAACGGGATAAAGACTTTTGTTTTCCAGTACCACAGCTCATAGAGCACGGCTCCCATGACGTCACGCGGTATTCGTACGTATAACCTTTAGCTTTAGGTTCGAATAGTTCATAATCCAGCACGACAGGTTTTACTCTCGATCTTTGGTAACTGAAAACCATAACTTCAAGATCTTCTTTGATCGGTCCTTTCGCTACAATACGCTGTCTTCCATTGTCTTTGTAAAAGTGAAAGGTGACGTCATTGATCATAAAGTAATCTTCTTGGCTGGTGCTCAACTGGATGGCATTGTTTGATCTTTTTCGGATACCGTAATAAAGGAATTGATCCGATTTTTCGACAAAATTGATGAAAGTTGATCCTTTCTTGATTTTGAACACTACTTCGTAACCTAAAGATGGGTTAATAAGATGATAGAAAAATCGTTTGAAAAAGAAGGCGAAAAAAAAACAAAGACGAAAAATAATAAGTGATAATCTTTTGTGTCCCTTTAAATGTCAGTGCGATAGGCGGGAGTTCAAAATAATATATTTCCTACAGCAAACTTTGGAGAGGTGCCTCGAAATTATTTATTCAATTTACCGCACTTAAGTAGAGAACATACGGTAATCATGTCATGACAATAAAAACGTCAACAATCATTCTATGCCAGGGAAGAAGGATGTTGAAGAAAAAATCTAGAGAGAAGGGAGGTTAAGTTACAAGATTGTATAATATATGTTACTTACTCTGTTTGAGGTATTCTTTTTTAGTTCCAGCTTTCATGGAACATGTTGATCCATTTCCTCCACAAACGCCACAATTGTCTAATTTCAAAGTGGATCCGAACTGATTGTCACATCCAAACGGCTAATATAAGACAAGAAAGATGATTCATTTATCAAAGGCTCAAATCTTTACAAGGATTCGATTTGAATAAACTGAAGTAGTCAGCCTTAAAAGAAATTATTATAAAAGAATTATTTAGAAACTACACACACGTGGGCAACATAGCTTGGATACTTACAACACAAATTCCTTTCAAACAGATGTCATTATGTCGAGGGTTTGGGTTGCAATTGACACCGTCACGCACGTTCAGGTTGAGAGTGAAAGAAAGAGCACTTCGCGAACGACAGGACACTTTACAAGGGTTCAGATCTGTAAAATGAAAAGTCAAAAGAGAGTGTTAAAAGAACACTTCGTTGAGTTTAGCCAAGTGTTAAAGCGCTAAAGTTGTTGATGTTTCAATCTTGATGTGTTGACGTATTGTTACTCTTGAGAAAGAAATTTATTAGAAAGATCCTTTACACCGCGTCGGACAAAAAAAGTTAAAGATTTGTCGCCAGGTATCAGTAGGGATATAACTTGTATCACTGAGCAATTGTAACATTTATACTAAATGAAAAAAATAAAATAATTTAATAACCTCGTACTTCTGGACAGCTCCCGACATCGATTGCAAAATCATCTACTGCAATATCTCCGGACCAATGTCCGCCACGCACTGCTTCAATGATAAACTAAAAGTTAATGTAAATAAGGTTGCTCAGAAACCAACCTAGAGATTCGCCGGTAAGAAACTTCCACAGACGAAAAAAATTAATGCTTTCAAATTTAAGTACAGTTTTACTCATGTAATTCGAACAAATGTTCTGTCCCCTGGGAATTCGCATTACATGAGTATAACTGTACATAAAGAAGATATTGAATTCATATACAACGTCCTTGGTGAAGAAATGAACTTACTTGAAAATCTTGTTCATGCTCGACACTTATCCGGGCACTTTGCCATCGGTCACCTTGGTTTCCGGTGATATTCCACCGGTTAACTTCCGTGCCATTTTTAAATCGTATATTGACACGTAGCGAACCCATATCACGCCCATACATGTGGTAATAGAAAGTGAAACAGACACGTGGTACTTGAACAACACGACTGACTAAGCGAGCAACGTCACCTTCTTGTTTTCGTGAGTGGTATGTACTCGATGCTTCCATGTAGATGTATTTGCCTGACAACAAAACAAGTAACACAAATTAATGCAACTTTAACCTTAAGAAAATATATTTCCACAGAAACCCGAAACGCAAGATTAAAACTCTACCTGTTAAAATTTCTCAACGAAGGTATTGTACCAAATTATACCATGCCTGTTGGGTTTGAACGAGTACACTTTCTAAATACTATAGTGGATAGAATGTAGGAGTACCGGAATATCAATTTCATCAAAAACAATCAAAGATATTCTATAACCTAACAAGAAAAGAGCAGCTTATTTTAGGAAAAGGAAATATCGGATAGGCTATCTATGTTTGTCTACTTCTTACGGCGATGAAAAAGATTATACCATTTTTGTTGCCGGTAGTATGATCCGATGATGGTCCCGTTTGTCGGCTGTTGGTTGGACCACTCTGTACATGCCATTCCAAGTCACTTCTGATTGCTTCTTTCTGCCAGTTGCACATACCATTTTCAAAAGTGCAATTCAAATTATTGCGTGGTTGTCTCACTAAAGAAGATGAAAAAAAAGAAATTATTAAAACAAGAAAATATATTACAGCAATACACTCTAAAAGGTGCCTTCGGAATGGTGTAATTGTATAATCGCAAGTCCTTCTACTTCAACGAACAATTTCTAAACATACATCTGTTTTCAAAGTCTTGGTCTTTGTATCGAATCCATTTTTCATCTCTGATACTTGAACATTGTTCATTCAATATAGTTTGATAGCTCTTGGTCAAGCGACAGGGTTGTGTGCTACAGATGTCCATCTCTTTCTTATTACCAGAACAATCACGACCTCTTGGACCTGGCCTAAAGATAAGAAAAAAATATTTAAACTATTTTTTATTACTTTTTAATTCTGAATCATTAAACACAAGACGCTAACCGAGATGGATAATGATAGATGGGCATGTCAGCAGCAGCAAAATATAAGACTTACCTCGGACTATCACATTCACGGCTTCGGAACCTCAGACCGACGCCACAACTTTGTGAGCAACTGGACCATGAGGTCCAACGACCCCATTGACCATGCACCACTTGTTTTGTTAATTTTGTTCGGTTATCTTCTTCTTCTACACACTCTCCTTTGAAGCAAAACTGAAACCGAACATGAAATCATTCCCTTAATTAGTAAGAGAAGAATTTTCGCCAAATTTAATTTGTCGTAAAACAACAAAGGTCTCTAAATAAATTTATGCGGGATATATAGCGGGATATATAAGTACTGACGTTAATTCGTGGCGTTGCCTATTTGAATTTGAAATAAGCATTAAGATATTAAACTTGATAAGATCAGTGCCAGTAATGGTCAAAATCCCGCTTATAAAAAATGTGTGATTTTATTTTTCTGTTTGACAAATTATGGAGAGGTACTCACCTTATTTTTACCACAGACGGTACCACTGAGTGCTGGTCCACGTGAAATGCATTTGCGTTCAGTTGAACTACACCATAATCGATGACAAGGGTTAAAATCAAACTAGAAGAAACACGAAGAAAGAAATGAGACATGAATGTTAAATTCATGATATGCGTAAGTTACAGCATGTCATTTTTCCTAACGGAAATAGCCGAAAGATCCGGAGTTTGCCCTCTATTTTGGGTGTTTCTGTTTGGAAAAATGACGTAATGCTAACTTATGCATATCATGAATAAATTATTTCGAAACTGCAGGAAAAGGAAGAGTGAACGAAAAAATTTAACTAAGGAACGAATGAATGAACGATGGAACAAATGAATGAACGATGGAACAAAGGAACTTACTGTTTGACATTTGGAAGAGCCTTGATGTGACATTTTGCATTGCTCATCAATTGTATATGAAGATCCTGGCAACTTATTTGAAGCTTGTTCTTTCTGTTTGTTTGGATTGTTCTCAAGGCAACTAAAATACCTGGAAACAAGATTAACAAGATTAGTTATTGATTGATTGGCTAATTTTCTAACAAAGATCCTTTTTCTAGTAAAAAAAAATCATTCGAAAATGCAAACAAGGTATGAATCAGCGTACCCGATATTGACTTTGAGGACTTCTCTGCTACAAGAGGACCAATGGTATCGCGAATAGCTGGACACGATAACAGGTGCCATGACCGAGCCACGTGACTGATCATCTTTACAACGACTGGAGTCCCCTTCACCATCATGATCTAAACCTAACCTAGTGAAATGTTAATCACACTACACTTTATGAACGCATGACGTATAATGCTTAGAAATAAATGAAGTCACTCAATCGGTTTAAAAGACGTCACAAGTCGCGCGACTTCAAAAAAACAATTTTTCCCCGTTCTAGTATGACGTAATGTTTTAAGTAATTGCGATATGGGTGGAAAGAAATGTGAAAAATATAGTACTCACAGATGAGCAACTTCATGTGCGACAATGAAAGATGACGTGAGGCCTTCGTCATTAACAATGGCACAGCTTCTTCGGTTTGAACACATACTATACATTTGTGCATATCCTGATGGGCCAAATTGTTTCCTAAAATATTTCAAGATAAAATACTTAAAAAAGTTAGGATAATAGAACAAGAGAAAAAAGTACAGTTGTTTTCGTACTGATAGTTTCATGACTGTGCAAGGGGTTCCAGGTCCTACTTAAAATTTTCAGTCCCAGCACATTCCAATTCCCCCACCTGAAATATCTGAGATAAGGTCCCACCTTTTTACGTTAAAGGGTCGGGCAAGTTGACCAGGCCAAAAAAAGAATCCCACCTCAAAACAGTAATTTATTACAGGGATTTGACCCATAACTTAGTAATTTTAAAGCATGACAATATAAGCATTTGATAAGAAAAGAGTGTCATATTTTATGTTTTGCTTAGAAATGGCGCCGCAGGTGAAAAAAATAAAAAAATACTGGATGAGTCAATAGAAAAAGACTCCGAATCCCACCTAAATGAATAAGCCCCCACCAATCTCCAACTAAAATCCTAAAATTCCTAGCTCCCACCACAACATTTACGGCCCAAATCAACAACACTATTTGCACACTATGCATTTAGTCAACCATCTAATATACTGCTCTATTTAAAATATCGAGCACTATAGGGAAAAAAGGAAAGAAAAATTCTCAATAATATTAATGAAAATAGTTTAATCTTTACCTTGTAATTGCAATACCGACATCAAAATGATCAGGATGTTTTTCATCACTATGTTTCAACGAAGTAGTATATTCACATGCTGATCGCAACGTTCTCGAAGGGTTCCCTTCGTATACCGAAAAACCAATCTGCCGAAATCGAAAACAAAGTTTTTTATCAATTATTTGCTGCATATACAAATCTCTAAAATACAAATACGATTTCATACAACAAAGAAAAACTCCAAAAATATGATATTCTTAAAATGAGACATCAAAATTTTTGCTTACATCATCACTTTCCAACAAGACGATTTTGACAACTTTGTAGTGTACTCTTGATCCCAGACTTTTGTGCTTGAATATCCCAGCAACCTTTAGATGAAAAAAAGAGATTTATAAAGATAAATGAACAGACTGTATTGAAACTGTTATACCTTACAAACAAAAAATTCGTTAGGGTCATTCTCATGGAAAGGAACATAACAATGAATGGGGCCCGGGGCCCTTGACGACCGACGGGGACGTGCCGCCCGGAGGTCAGAAAGTAGACCTATCAAATTTTTGGACCCTTTCAGAGACTAATGAAAAAAAAATTAAAATAAGGAAAACTTACGATTTGATTCATGGTATTTAGATATTTTTCGATGTGTGTTTTGCCGTGATAATCGACCATACTTTTATCAGCCAGTATCATGACTTGAATATAATAGTCTGCTCCCCCTACTTCGTTGGTTTCACTTGTCTCATCATTGAATACCGTACCCGCTGTAAAATAAGAAGATTTGTGGGGAAACATAATTAGAACAGAAACCTCTATACCCATTATACTTCTCAGTTAAACTTTTCAGTTAGAGAGTCGTTTGAGATAAGAAGCAGCAGGGAAGGAAGGCATGGACTTAGCTAAGGAGCAGTCAACTGTTAGTTCAACGCTATTATTGTTGACTATAGCTCAATCCTACGTGTTCGCCAAACTCCTTAACTGACTGGAAAGATGTTATGGTCAAGCTTTTTGTCCAAGAAAGACCTTCATACCGGTAATTAATCCGTTAACCAAAACGGTTCTCAAGAAGCAGAAGCTTTCCCGATTTCATCCTTTTGTTAGGACGGGGATAATTCTGTAATTTTCTATTTGTTCAAGTTTCTTTCAAACAAGTATTTAGTTTTGTCAGTTAACTTACGCGGTACGGTAATAACAAGTTCGTATCGTTTATCTTGACTGTTGACGGTTGAAGTGTATTCACTGCGTCCATTCAAGAAGAAGATTTGATCAGTTTTATCATCTTTTACAACCCATTTTGTGGATTCGAATGTATTGATACCACGACCCTCATTCGGCAGCAGTAAGATGAACGGAATCAGACGATTTTTCAAGTCGTAATAGTATACCTACAAAAATAAAAATTGTTATAATTGACTCACTATCTCTCTATCTCTAATTCAATTTTAAAATAATAGTTCGAATTTAAATTTATTTTTAATTTACAGAAATTCAATTTATTGTCAGTGGGAAAAACTCTGACACGCCACACTATAAATCTGGTTTCAAATCTCAAACCTTTTTCTAAAACGGGGATGAAATTCTATGCTCATTTTTAATCGGGACAGATCGGAGATGGTTTTTTGGACCCATCCTTCCAGTAATTAGGTGATACCACCGGACCAGTGATAAGTGGGTTTTACGTACACAAAACACAGTGATGGGAACATAAAAAAACAGAGGAAAATCTCAGTCATGTGTTTTAGACTGAAGAAAAACTGGGCGACTTGAAATATCCTGTTTCATAGACGTAAATAATGACAAATTGTCTAATAACACATAAGTGTATAGCACTTGCGTATAACCAACACTTAAGTAAGAAGTGGACTGAGTATTAGTCATTGGTTATTTCCATAAACAAATCATTGATTGCTTCATATCATTCGAGCTTTAATAAAAGCACTGTGCAGTACCATTTCTTTCTAAGGGTAAAATATCTTACCTGAACTTTCCGGTTAGATCTGTTGATGACGTATAAAAATGATTGGTACCCAGACCTCCTTCGGCGACGTGTCAAAGGTAAAGCATGAAGACGAAAATCTATAATAATGATGAAAGTTAAGCCATCAAACACATGTTAAATAAGATTATGGGCGATAGAAATCGATGCCTAATTAAATAGGGGTGAATCTTTTTTCCACCGGGGCTCGGATTTTGCTGATTTCACTGGGGTGAAAAAAATTTGCATCCAAGTTTCAACGGTCTTCAAATTTGCAATGAGGCTTAAGTTCTGGCAGGTTTTTTCACTTAAGACCGATCTGATCGGGCTACTGATTCAGAAGTGTATAGTTCTTCTTACCTATGGCGGGTTCTTTTTCAGAATGATCAACAATTGGTTTAGATTTGTGTTTGACATCAGTACTCCTGTAAACAAGATGTTTTCGATGCGTGGTGGTTGTGGAAGATTGTGATGATGTGGTGTTGAGTGGTGTTTTGATGGGTTCAATAAATAATGTGACGTTTTCATTCTCGATCATTCCTTCCTGGTAAAGACAAAATTGTAGGTAAATCAAAACTATGTTCTTCTTAAAAGACCTCAGTAGAAATCAAATCAAATGCTAAAACTTTAGAATATGGATCTTGTAGTAGTACTAGAACCCTTAGACTACCGGATTACCCCTGTTCCGTATAATTTCCGTATAATCCATTCCGGTGGACTAGAGATAAAGAATTTCTCTGACGTAGAACTAATTGAACAGCAACAGAAAGTAAACAAGGAGATAATATTTTACCAAACCATCGCAGTAATCCAGAACCAAATAAAGTAATTCATCTTCCACCGAAGGTCCATTATAAAAGCAATTATTTGGCTTCCAGTATTTGCCTTGATATGAGTTATTCCTATCTATATATTCTACATAAATATTATTGTTAAAATTATCTTCAGCAGTGCCGTTGTTCACCACTGTTCTTTCTAATAGATCTTTTTGTTTAATAAATATATCGTAGCTCTGACCAAACGCTGATATCTAGAAAGTAAACAAAGAAAAAAAGAAGATAGGATTAGGATTAGGTAGTAGATATACAACAACAAAACAACAAAAATAAACTTTCCCGAGAAACTTCTCATAGAGAGGAGTAGGGAAATGTATATATTTAAGCCTTAAAGCAAAAATTGGGAATTAAACTAACAATCTAGTCTGTTTCATAATATTGACCTAACAGGTGGTTGGTGGTCGACTTAGGACAGACAAAGACGCCTTAATCTTTTATTATCGCCATTAAAAACAGACATCCTAGTTTTATCCGATTAGAGAGAAAATATATAGACAAATGAACAACAAACATAGCTTAGATGACGAATTCAAGCTTTTCATACCGCTCAAGATGAGCAGGTGAAAGAAAGGGCCTCGTTTTCAATCTGTTACTACCATGGAAACAAACAAAACAAATATGGTGGCTTACCAGAAACTGTTTGGTGTGTGCTTGCGTTGTTTTTAATTCAATTGGATATACGATTTCATAGTGTTTCAAGCTATTTAGATCGACACCTGTGTAAGTAAGGAACAAAGATAAAGTTTAGAGTTCGTTTGTTTCAACCGAATATCTTAAGGTGAAACTTTCTGTGATCTATCGGGTGGACCAGAAGAAAAATCACCAAGTTTAAAAATTGATACTGCGCATTAAAGCAAATTGAGATTCTTTTTGCCTGAAAGCCAAAAGCATAACTAAAATTTTGATGTCTAATATTTACATCTTCATAGATTAATTGGTTCAAAAGATATAAGGAAGATTTATTTTTCAGGAGTTTGGAACTCGTTGGAAAAGACTGTATTAGTTCAGCGATATATTATTCGCGTTCTTATATGAATTGAGTACAGCGACCGCAAGGCTTGTTGGAGAAGGCGCCAATTCAAACCGTAAAAACGGAAAAGTAAAAAATATTCACCAAAAGAATCTTGTTCGATCGTTGTTAACTCTTCCTATAATAAACAAACAATATGAAATGATAAAAATCATCGATTCGTTTTGACAACATTTTTGAGGCACTTGTTGGACTACGTATCTTATTGCATATTCCATCGGAAGTTAAAAATAGCAGAAGATTTTCGCCTCGGAGATGTTAGAATTTTCATCATATTTAAAAAATCTCTTTTAAAACCCCAAAAATGAAAGCCAATAAAAATCTTTATAGAAAGACAAAAATATACAAGATAATGCGAGCTATTTGAAAATCGGTTGTCAGTTGTCGTCGCTGACAATTCATTTTGGTTTTGGGGAATTAAAAAAGCAAAGTTTAATATAGTGAAGTGACTGATAAAAGTTGTGAGATTTCTTGAAGTAGAACCCACGGCGGTGATGGAACAAGTTGGTACTTCCATCGTAAATGGAGTTTTAGTTTGACGTTTCATCTAGAAAATTCCTTTACATAATTACAGCGTGCATGATATCCTACAGATAGGCAGGCGTTTGCCGTAAATAATCATTTTTAAGATTAAGTTTCCGCTTGATATGAAAAACAAAACTTCCACCCAGTAAATTTGGCCACAAAGATTGCGTGACGGCCGCGCGATAAATATGCGAAAGTCTTACCTGCGAAAGAGCTTGAATGCATGATAAAAATGGTAGCCACCAACAACAAAGGGTAGACCACCAAAAGAACAAAAAATAATTCTTCATTTTAGTTGAAATATGTTGCATCAATCGTCTGCTAATAACGGCCTTTCTCTCTTCTTTTGTTGTTAATTCAATTGTGTTGCAAAAACCATTGTCAATAATTTAGATTGCATTCAATTTAACCATGAGATTGTATTGTCAACTTTTAATACCATAATTATCATTCTATAAAAACAAGTTTGCAACAAGGATAAGAACGCTGCATATGCAAATCCAGTCAAAATCAAAGTAATGATTGGTTTTTACTTCAGGTTATTCTGTGAACCTTTTCCCGGACACCAGCAGGATAAACTTATAAAAAATCTCGATGATAAATAAGCTGTTTTAATAAAAATTCTCACAATTTTTCTTTTCCTTTCGTTCGCTACTGACCAGATGAGCGAATAAGAAAGTTTTGACTGACTCGACCGTTACAAGGATCAAACAGTACGCAATATATACACAGTATTTAAAAAGACAAACTAGCCTTTACTACACATTGATACTTTTTGTTTTTGTTTAGTTATTGCATTATTACTCTGCTAAACCGCATAATAATAATTTTTTTTTCTTTAATTGAGAAAAAAAGAAAGTTTTTTTACTACTTTATAAAAGCTCACATCAAACAGCCCTCCAGTCGACATCCACAGAAACAGTAAGCCAAGGGTTAGAGACATAATAAAAAAGAGTCAGCGTAAACGTTAAGCTACTTAACAAATCAATGGTCAAACTATCACCGGCTGTGACTGTAATGACATTATACGCAAGCCTGGCAGGAAATAAGGGCTTTGCAGTGAAAGGAAGAGAAAGAGAGACAATATACACACTCTCCATTCATTCCTCTCTCAATGGTAAGGAAATTAAAAACACATCACTTGTACAGAGTTAGTCCGAATTTCTATAATCAACCAAGGATAAACATTAGAAAACCTACAATAGCAAAGCTTTATTTGAAGACGTCCTATCTGAGGACTTTAAAATTGACTTTAAGACCCTCATTAATTATAGTTTTTTCATTGATACATGTCAAAGAATCCTGACAAAGAAACTTACAAAACATAACTGTTTTGAGCACGTGGTCATGCTTCCCATGATTTTGCTATTTCTTGGGTGTTAAGGTACCAAGCGTATATGTTCTTATCAAAAATTGCTTTTATTAAAGATATGGTGTACTGCTGGGTATAATTCATACTTTCATTGATACCGCGTTTTTCCTCCAACTATTAAAATGCCTCCAACTATTATCCTACTCCTATACATTTATTTTCCAATTTTTACAGCGATTTTTAATACTAGTTTTTTTCTCTCTATATTTCTTGTACTTACTGTGGCCTGTTAAAAGATTAATGGGGTGATTATCTAACGGTCTTAATTATCTGCACTTCCTCTTGAAATATTAATATGAGAAAATCACCTGCATTAGAGTAATGATTCTGAGCTTTTATAGGAACAAAGTAAGAAGAGCAGAGTCTACTTGAAAAATGGTCCATTCCGTTTGACACTAACACAAAACTGAAATAGTTTTTTTTCAAGTGGGTTTACTCAAAAGTATGTTGCAGAACCAAGTATAGCCCCATAACTCTCAATCATTCGTTTTCAATAACAGTTGAAGTTCAGTATCGGTTTTCCGTCCGACATTTATATAAATAAGAACATCACCAAAAACACACATTATTAAATCGATTATAAAAATAGCAAAACTCATTTCTTCTTATAATCCAAATAAAACCTGTCAGCTTTTAGTCAGTTTATATCTGAACCAACTAACAGACAAATAATTGATGGAGACATGTTTGATGAAAACATGCTTAAAGCAGTAGGAGTATAATATCACGTTCCCTCGTCAACATAACCGGCCGGGTTTTCAAAACCGACATCAAATGATAAATATTCATCTTTTTTTTTGCGGTTGACAAAAAGGCCGGAAGTGTTTGACACTAGTCATAATTCTATCTACTACACTTTCTTATAATAAAAACTTTATTCTATTCGTCTTCAATTTTGTTCCTATAGTCAAACTCTTAAACTTAAGAAGTCAGGCGTTACACATTTTTTTAATAAGAACGTTTTGCTTGAATTTAACCCGAAAAATGTTCTTACTTTTTTTGCTAAAAACAGTTAAATTGGCTATATTTTTAAGCTACTTTTGGCTATTTAAGCCCAACAATGTTTCTCGTGTAAGTGACCAAGACATTTAATCAAAAGCAAATTGCCAACCTCAGAGGGCGAAAATTACGCACACTTTAGATAATATTTAATGCATTATATTCAAGGAAAACTAAATGAATCTGGTCCGTAAGGATGCCATAAATCACACTTACTATGTACTTCAAAAAATACAATATACAACCTTCTAATTGACGTGCAAAACCTGCAACACATCAACTATCTTCTACATTTAGTTATAGGTATCAAAATAAACTTTTACAGTCTTGTTTTTGAAATATTGCCAACACAAACAGACAGTCAGCAGAGACTATAAAACTCTTTAAATGATCACATACCATCATCGCATTTATAAGTATTTATACCAAAACCATAAATTGCTACTGACCAACTATGACGTCATAAAACAATCGGTTCCACTTTAATTATTTTTTTCTTAATTTTTCTGGCAAGTCATTTTTTGTCATCTCTTTATTGAAAGTGAAACTAATAGAAGAAAAATGGTACACCAGTTAAAAATCCTTGCTGTTTTTAGGTATGACATCAAAATTGTTTTGCAATAATGGTAAAAACACAACACATAACTACAACTAAAAACTTTCAATTTCACTAAAATGTTGAGAATGTAAAAATGTTGACATCATCAAATCCTCAATTTCAATCATTTATTCAAATGTAAAATACTCATAACAGATACAAAATGCCACATAAAAAATTGTCGCGCTAAAGAGTACAACAAGAGTCACACATACTGAACAATGTACTAACTGTTTCAGAATTACACAAAACATACACTCACTGGACTGCTCTCAAAACTCTGTAAACATCCGACATCGTATTATTCTAAATATCCGTTAAGTTTACAAGGTTGTCAGATGATTACAAAACTGTTTTCAAATAAAAATGCAAGTTTCAAAAAACACAACAAAAAATACATAAAAATAGCTCATCAAACAGAACTTCAAGCATCCCTCTCTCTCTCCCTCCTAAAAAGAGCTTGACTTGCATCTACGCATTTGTAAAGAGCTGAAAATGTTGTTGAGCTTTAAATACCCCAACAGGTACGAAACATTGTTTTAACGTCGAAACAACGTTGTTCTAACGTCAGAACGTTATTTGGACGTTGAAAGAACGTTGGAATAACGTCATGTGTCTTCTGGGACAAAAGAAACACTTTTTTAATCACACAGGCGGCATCCTATCCCATAGAAGAGATGCTACATATTTGCACAGTTTTTGAAGGTTTGTCTGTTCTCCATTTTTTGTTGATAACAAGGTGTATCAGATGGAAAATCATCACATTAGGCTCGTGTTACATTGGGATCAAGGTTTCATTTTTTCCATCACTTCTGACAGATTGATGTCAACACTATTTATTAAAACCTAAAATATATAACATTTGTCACGTGACCGACAACTAACTTAAAGCCATTACTGAAAACCTTTTTAATCAATTTGGGACCCACCCAAAAAATGACTAAAATACTCCTACCCACAAGTAAAATCCACTCCAAAGCCGATATCAGTAAAAGACTTACACTTAACAACAACTCAACTTCATCAAACCATGAATCCATAACTACATGTAGCTGAAACATTCAACCCGTTCCGGTCCTCCAGTAAGCTAATAATGCCCAACCAAGATTCACTATTTGTTTAACATTACTAAATCTAATAGTTCTTTTACAAGACCAAATTTTATTAGTTTTTCTCATCAAGAAAAAACTCTTTCAAAGTTTATAACCAAACGATTTTAACAAAAAATAACATATCACAACGAGACAAAAAACGAGGCTATATTTGTCTATAGTAATATAAAAATCAAGGAAACCCCAGCCAAAAGAGTCTTATGCAAAAATAGCCTAAGTCAGATTATTAAATATTTAATTTTCTTTTAATAAAGTTATTAAGAGGTTGTCATTCGATAGTTCGTTTAAAGCCACATCAACTATTATCTTTGCAAAGTAACAAAAAATGTGAGCAAAGCATCTGCTTTAGTCCAACCAGTCACATCAAGTTAGAATCACAACATAATGATAGCAGTCACGTCACGTACGTATTCCACACAATAAATTTGTATTCAATATCACCTGCAATTTCAGCGAAATTCATAAAAGAAAGCATATGTTATGAAAGCAAAGCAGTAATGAAAATAAATGTTCGAGAAAATTTGAGTGAGCTTTCGTATGCAAGAATAACAGAATCCAGAGTATAAAAACACTAAAATATTGAGAAATTGCATCGAACATCGACCTTTCTTTAAAAACAAAACGACCAACAAACATTGACGAAAAACTCGATTTCTTCGGCTCTCTTAGTAAAATTAATACAATGAATATGCAAGCATATCGAAATCAGAAGAACTGCAAGGCCCGACACCTTTAGAAGCCATTTCCTATTAGTTCACATAAAAGGTTCTCGAAAATGTTGAAGGAGAGCGTTGCTTTTGCTCATTATTCCTTATATGGAAGTCTACACTCTTCATCGTCAAAATGTTTGAGTACTTTCTGTATCCGCCTCTGGTTCACAACAGCTACAAACATCACTGCAGCACAATCTTACCGAATAGTCAGATATTGCAGAATATGAGATGTTGGATTGTAGAGAGAGAAAGCCGATAATAACACGCAGAACTAATGAGTACACCACTAATCAAATCACTCTTTAAATGCACACAAACAAAACCACACTGAAAGCATCTCAAGGGAACGAAAACAAGAACATGGAGTAATAAACTTTTCTATATGGAAGGAGATCAAATTATTAAAGAGAATTTTAATTAGATACATTGCAATTGAGCTGTGGTTAATTAAGGCGATGAACGAAATGAATGACAAATGATTGAATACACTATATATAAAATCAGATGTGGGTACTTTGGGAATGCACCTAATTGCCGACAAAACCTTTTCTTATTGAGAATGCAAACAAAACCTTTTCTTATTGAGAATGCAAACAAAACGTGCTTGTATTTCTCTTCTCTTTCCAAAAGATACCAAATTACATTATGAAGCCACAAAAAGTTGGACATGAAAATTACATTAAAGTGATAAAATTCTGCAGTCGTGAGCTGGTGCAGTAGAGCTCTTTTGTAGATGTAGGACTTGGTATACGATAAGTTAATAGCAACTCCAACTTGCGTCCAAACAGTTTTTAATAAAAAAGTCAGTATCTAAATGTACCTGAGACAGTAGAAAATTATATAAAGGCAACGTAGTGATGTCATTTTTGCTCCCCCCTCCCTAAAAAAATGTAGGAATTTCAAAAGAAAATTTCCGATAAAAAGTTCATAACACCGATAATTAAAAAAGCAATAACGAAAACGAAAGTGAAAGTGCCTTGGTGAAACCAAGAAACCTATAATGCCCGTGAACGTTTAGGAGTTCCCCATGGAACATTATAGCCTCGTTTAGTAAAAAATAATCCATCAACAAAGTTGGTTGGTGTTGGTATTGGTGCGATTCCATTGGAGACAAAAAAGTGCAGATTGCAATCCAATAACCAAAAATAAAATACTGACATAGTCCACCATGGATGAGTCCACCATGGTCTATAGAATTTTTATCGAATAATTGGAGTTAAATATGTAGCAAACACTTTAAATTTAGCTCTTTATTCATCGAAATCACATCCGCAATTAAATACATAAAAATTCAAAATGGGGATTTTATTTAAAGAATCAAAAAAAATTAATCGCAGTAACCACCGGCCGGGAGTTGACTCATTGTAATAAGTCATCAAGTAAGAAAGTAATGACGAAATAAAAATGAACGAAAATAATTTTTGAAGTAAGAAAAAGCCCAATTTCCTTAAGATGACGTCATTGCAATAAAGTTTTGTAGGTAATGCGATTGATTTTCGAAATGTTATATGAGATGAATGATTAAATACAGTTAAAATGTTAAATCATTATGAATGATCTCGTCATGTACAAAATCGAAATAAGCTCATCACATCGGTCGAAAAGTTATTACACATCCTACCATCATCACTTTTATAAACAGACAATTATCATAAAATATATACAGTGACCGGCCAACATTTCGACCAAAATCCACTGACCATGTTTTGAGATTGTTTCCTTTGTTTCCAATGTTGGCACCCACCGCAAACTGGCCAATATTATTAGCCAACATATTGGTCTTTACTTACATAAAGAATGCACTAATAAATTATCCTGAATTTCAACTACACACACACACACACGTCCGCCCTAACTTTCAAATGATGCAATAGTGAGTGAGTAGTTAAAAGCCAATCTGCTTTTTGATATCTCAATCATTTCACTCGTTTCTGCAACGCCTTCTCATCTAAAATAATGTTTCCGGATACTTTAAGAATAAGAATTTGTTGAATTCCAAGCATGATGAAAGAGAATAATTCTTGTTACTATACAAGAGTATTGCTTTAAAAAAAATTACAGCTGATGGCTCGTGCCATCAAAGAAGTTGAGCTTCGATATTGAAACAATTTTTTGTCCAATAAAAAACAACATAAATATATTGTACAAACAGCCTTTCTCTGGTTTTGATAGCACCCCAAGTAAGTCAGTGGAGATTTTGGAGATTGGAGAAAATACTTGTAGAGCCTGTAACTAAAAAGTTAAGTCGCTTATAAAAAGTTACCTATAATAGTAAGACTTTATGGTATTTTATCTACACTTTAAGCTTTCCTTTGACATCAGAAAGGTAAAGATGGAGGAATTAAAGAAAAGATCGTATGATATGCATCTTTCGAAAGCCTTTTCCAGACCTCAGGAAAGCTCAAAAGCCCTTCAAACAAAAGTTCAAATAAGAATTTGTATTTTTTCAGACAAAACCTTTTAAGGGGTGAATAAAGCCATGCACCAGACAAAAATGAAAACGAGAGTGATAACAAAATAGCATACATAATGGAAAAAAGTAGAAAGCACGATCGAACCATCGAAATCTCTAAAAAATGTAGAAATCGAATTTGATAAAGATTTGCACAATAAGTAATCAAACCACCAGATTATGTTCAAACATCCACAGAAAGGTATTAAACTGCGTAAACGGTGGTTTGCAGCATCAATGCAATGATACGAAAGCATGTCCAAATATTTATGGTCTTTATACCAAAGATATAGAATATACAAATGAAATCACAGCAGTATTTATTTATATAGGAGTCGACATTATAATATCCACATTCCAGGGATATGACTTTCCAAACCAGAACGGTTTCTTTGATTTGGCAAGAATCAAGCGTCGTCGAAGGAAATTATCAATTAAAGATGTTTCCTTTATTTCAAACTATGTGTGACGCGACACCAATATCAAACTTAGATTGACGTCACACTATTATAGACCAAGAAAAAAATGAAGGCTAGATAAAAAGATAAAAAATGTCGAATAGCTTTAACGAAATTAAAGTATCGAATTTTATAAGGAGGAAAGATGAAAATAAGCATCAGAAATGTACGTCAAACTCTTCTCCTCCCCGGATAAACCGTAATTTGGTTAATGAATCTTTCACATTCCGAGGTTTTTAAATATCCACGTAGTATCAATGACTTGTTAGCCGCTGTTTGAATGTTTGAACTACAGTATAAGGGAAAGGTTATTTACATTGGATCTACCAATAACAACGAACAGAGCAGGGAGCTGGTGAAACAGAAGATGAGTTACTGCATAAGTAAGAGCATTAGAGAGGGTTCATGAATTCGCATTGGTTTGTCCATACCATATATTCCGTACTGCCGCTCCTCTAAACTCAAATATCTCACTAACACTTTCTATCTGACGATACAAAATAAGAAAAATGGCAGCAAACACGTAAGACGCCATCATGGACATCAAGCAGGTGCATGCTGAATACTTCATCATTTCCGCTATAATCAATCAATATCATTCTTTCCGTACTACACCATCCCACAGCCTGTTCGCCGCCATCAAATGCGATTGACATGTGAGGTGAACTTGTATTAAAACATGACTTCAATACACCGGGTTGGATCATCAAGGTAAATTCATTAACACTTCATCATTCTAATGGAAGAAAAGCCCCCCTAAGAGAGCGCATTTCCGTCAAGCGAGTTAACAGGTAGGTTGTAAAAGATAATACATCGTGTTTTTGTAAGAACGAACTAAACACGACATGAACATCAAAATGACACAAATAGATTATGCTTTAGGGAGTTTTAATTTTAATAGACTTTGGAAAGAAACAAATAGTAGGACCATATGAAAGATTGCATTGTGGTAGCGTGGTGAAGAGCGTATATGAGAATGAATCCTTTAGCAGGATTGACGAATTACAGAGTCAAATTTTTGTGTTCTTATGATGTAAAGTCACACAATCTATACATCAATTTGTTTGCAAATGGGATTAGTTCAGATTGAAACATATATTCATTTAGCATAAGGGTGTCTACAAGACATGTATAGGACAAATGGATTTGAGCGATTGATTCTTATCTTGTCTGCTAGTAGAAAGAGTCTGTCAACAAGCTAGTGTAGCACTTTCAAGAGTTTGTCCAGAAGAATTTTCAATTTTCAATTGGTCTCTTTTTTTCGAAAATTGCTACCACTAGTCGGAAATGAAATGATCTTAGCGTCTCTTGACCTAACAATCGTTTTCTAGAAAATATCACTCAATGGAGGGAGTGACGGTCGCCAGATTGAACAATGTGATTGAGCAACAGTGCCCTAGACTACTGACTGATGTAGCTGAAATCCCACAGCTATGCAAAGAATCTTTTGACTTAAAAAACTACCACCCAAATAATACCATACAAGAAAAATACGACTGTCACTGTCCAGCTAGACTACATAACATCATACACACAAGTTTAAAGTGACCCATACTATATTTATTGCAAAACTACAATCGGTTGACATCTTATTAAAAAAATAAATTACTTTTTATGCTTTCATTATCACAAAAACACAGAATGAATGGGAGTACAAAGAAAACAGGATCAGATAGGATAAGCCAGAAAATAAAAAGTGGAACTCTTTAAGTCTCGGCTACACAACTATAATCACTGAAGCGTGAAATATAAAGAGTCTAAAAAGACGATTGTAAAATTTTGAGCAAGATAATACCGTTAAGGAGGGTTTCAAAAATGAAATCCGTTTGAAACCAGTTGAAACCATTAAATCTTTTTCTTACATAGAATCGATTTTGTATTTTTGTGCCTCTTATATACGTTTTTTATAAAAACATTAAAATTTGAAAAATGTCTTCTAAAAATGCCTTCTAAAAATGTTCTTAGCTTTTTTGGTTTTCAAGCCTTAAAATGTAAGTTCTTAAAATGTTCTTAATTAAAACTTTTAATTCATGTGTACATAATCAAAATTGAAAAAAACTATACGCTTGATTCTCCAAAGCCTCCAAATGTTCTTAACATGTTCTCATAATAAAAAAGTGTAGTGAGTGTTGTCTCATTTATTAAGAAAAAAAACCTTGATAGAGATTAGATGAGTTACAATAAATAAATACAAGTGTGCAGGAGCCTTGATGAGAGATTATTCAATTGTCTACATGTTCAGAGAGGTCTAAAAGGTTCCGGTTATTGTCAAAAAGCCATAATGACCGAAAGACACCATGCCATGCAACCCATATAACAGAAAACACATCAAAGACGTACCACCGTCCATGAGAAAACTATACAACACATTATACTCTCTTTATTTTATAAGAACCAGTAAATTCTGGCCGAAGCTCGGATGTTCCTAACTTTGATCAACATTTTCTCAAATTACGCATTCCTTCCCACCCTTAAATATGCCTAAAATGCTTTTATTAGCAGAATTCCCATGCTCAAATTGTGAGTTCTTCGTAGTTTTTGGTAAAAGTTATCACCAAATTCGAGGCTCAATGTTCTTATGAAATCGTAGAGTATAGTATGCTTGTTTACAAGGGACTGCTGTTTATTTACAGTTCGAACAGAAACATAGCCGGAAATAATGCATTCAATTGGTGCATTAAATCGCTCTATTACTGTAAGCTTGTTAGGTGGGAAAGATAAACATTACGTAATTGATAGACTAGCCCTGTTTTGATTGGACATTTTTCAAGACATCCTCGCCTTGATTAGAAATTGAATACCAGTCTACCATAGGAAAAAACAAGGCTATGTCCTCGAAGGAGGACGGTAAATAGCAACCTGCGACCAATGTCCCACAAAATAGAGGACGCTCGGTTGGATGTTTGAACGTTCTTGTTTACATCTCACTGTCGTCTCCCGATTTATCTCGCTTAACGTAACCTCGCTAATGAATGCTTCAACGGCGAAAATTTGATATACGTTTGCTGCACCATACGGTAAGCCATGCAAAACGAATCATATAGCATCAACATATATATTTGATGTCCAAAAAATGAGTTGCTGTAACTTTTGAAAAACATAAACATACTTTTCCTCACTAAACCAATTTCAAATTGTTACTGATCTCAGTAAGTAAATTGAGCAGACTCGTTTCAAATATTAAAGGAGCGGGAAAGATCAAAAGGCTATCCCGAATGATGTCATTCGTCAAAGGAGTTATATGACAATTCAGATATTAAAAATGAAAGAACATATTGAGAAGGAATTTTTTACTTCGACAACTTTGAACCTGATGAGCTCATTATTGACCTTGACGTGTAAATTAGCTTAAGCAATTCCTCCCACCTAAAGATTGGATTACACTTGATTAGAGTTACAATGTAAAAAAATTATAACAAAAGATAGAGTAAAAGAATTTTGACAAGTTTACTGTTAGCCCGACTTGAGCCATTTAAAAACTATTTTAGGGCTACTTATACAAGGGATTTTTGATTTATAACAAACAAGCCATCCCGATGGATCTATTTCTAAACATTAAACACTCCAAGTATTACATAAAAGAAAAACAAAAACTTTTTCCCAGAAAGTGCTCAATAAAACAAAGTTTAGAGCTTCATTATACACTCAAAAGTTGGTAAAATACACAAGTCGAGCCCTTATCCTTTTAGCTTCATATAGACTTGATTACAATGCTGGACAAAAGGTCCGTAGACCTTTAGAAATGAGCTTCTTCCTTCAAAGTTGATGTAAATAAGGTCAGCTCCCAACCGGTTCAACAAAAGACTTGAAAACTGGTACTCGCTGCTGTCCTGCTTGGTACTCAGTATTAGGGGATTAGAGCAACGGTAAGTGGAAAAATCCCAGGCAAAGGAGTGGTGCTCTCTCCTACCTTCGGGTAGATGCTAATTGAAAAAGGAGCCTTCGGGTTGCCCTCGACTGCGGTCGCAAATAAAAAAACTAAGAGGGCATTTATACTGTGTTTTTGCTGATTTTCTGCTATTCAAAAAAAAAGTCTACAACCTTTTGACCAACGTTGTAAAGTTCTATAGTAAAATAGAAATCACTGATACGAAGAACGAATGAATCATTTTCACCAGATTGAGGAGTATACTGGAGACAGAGACACCATAGCAATTAACCGTGGATCTAAATGGTCAGTAATTAACGTGAGAAATGATTCATATGTTTATTCAAACCAGTCTATAAATTATTATGAGCAGGTAATCAACATCTAACAACATTGGCGACTCAATTAACTCATCAAATTGATAGGGTTTTTCTCTCGAAGAACTTGCTTGAGAGAGGTTTCTAAGAAGTGTTTCTATGGTACTGCAATTATCACTAAACATGAGAATCAGGAGTGGCTGCCAAAAAACATTTCGACATAATTCAAGTAAAAAAATGACTCACAAATTTAACGATTTAGACGATGTTGAAATAACAGCAAGTATATCATAAATGAAAAGGTGACGACATAAAAGAAGAATACACAAAAAACCCATTAGCAAATAAATTACCTGAAAAAGATTTTATGACTGTATCGAATTTGTCATTGAAAGTTTATTACATCTAATATTACGCAATGCCGTTATGTTAGCTTAGTATGAATTTGAATGAATACACTAAAGAAACTTTGTGGAGAATCATATCATAATACTTCTTTATGACTTTAATATGACAGCGGTTTTCGGATACAGAAACCGCACACAATCAATGTTTTTGGTGTAGATGATAGCATGACATAATAACATCGCTCGTTTATGCATTGTATCGAGTTGATAATTCAAGAAATATCAATACAAAGAACTCTCTGTATGATGACCCACAGAATTTACAAATTATTCCCTGGTTCCATAAGCTTAACTCAAGATAAGGAGAGAGCAATTCAGTTCGAAACAGGATTTGCATGTAGACTATTCATGATATTCATGACGTAATCTTTTATACGGAAGCACCCAAAATAACCCGGAACTAGTGGCAAAATTTGCCACTAGTTCTTTGTTAATTTTGCCACTAGCCCGGCTTTTTCGGAATGCTTCCGTATAAAAGATTACGTCATGAATATCATGAATACAGCTTTAGAATTATACAAAAGTTTTGCTTGGGAAGACATCATACAAAAAAGGTCTTTAAAACTGCATAACAGTTTCTCAAATGAAGAGCAACAACTAATCGAAAATAGTGTCCATTTTACTGTGGCTAAAATAACACCACCTAGAAACCGAAGAGGTCCTCAACAAGGAGGATAAAAAGTCTCTCCGTTTATACGAATTAGTTAAGGCGGTCTTATTGACCCCAAACGTGACAAAAGATTTCGTGATAAATTCGACCGTTATTTCTTTATAGTAAGCAGAGATAACTAAATAATTTACTGACTGAGACAAGTTAAAGAAACAATCATTTCTTATCCTTTAAAAGACTGTAAGCACAGCTTTGACAATTCATCGATACTTTTGAAAAAACTAACAGCATTGGCAATAAAATGCTAAATCCTTTACAGGCCTGATTCTTAAAAATACCTAAAATACTCAAGAGATAGCTAGCCTTTTACTGACGGACTGAAATAAAACGCCTCATCAATTTGTTTCTTACAAGTTTTACATTTGTGCTAGTTTCTTATAGAAGAAAGAGTCGTTTAAAACCCGTTAAGTAAATTTTGTCTGATGGCATGTCTTTATAAACAAGACGACTGGAGACACCTTTTCGACTGAATGAAAGACAAAATAGCATGACAAGTTTTAGCCAACTTTTGAAAAATTGCGAAATCTTTCAACACAATGTCAAATGATTTAAAATAGACTTGGTATTGAGACAGTAAATATTCATTTAAAAAAGACTGGGTCAGAACAGCAACAGTAGGTTCATGCCTCTTCTTAAACATATCAATAATATTTTACCTAATATATAGTTGAAGACTTTGAAGGTTTTGATGCTGTGCTGTTCAGTTCCCAATTGCAAATTCTTTTCTTCGTTTCTTCTTCTACAGTAGCAACGTATAGTTCAAAACATCTTTCTCTTTATCTTTATAACATTTTTCATTCATTACTGGTAGTGTTTTGTTTCTATAATTCCTAGAAAAAACAAAACTCGAAGAAAAGATTTTTAAAAATGTTGCGAAAGACACAAGATGAAATATGATGAAAGTAGGAAATACTATAAAACAGTACAACTTTTGATCTAATTATGCTTTAAAAAGTTGAATGTAGAGATTATCTTCTGTCACACGACAATCAAATGTGAAATATTTTCCTAAGTAAAAATCGAAACTTAAATTATTTTTTTTTAATTATTTCTTATAAATAGAGTTAAAAATAAAAAATAAAAACTTTCATACAGGTACAAAATTTTTATCTTAAGGAAATTTAAGGCAGACAAACAACAAATAAAAAAATCATGTTTCGAGACTACCTACAGAAATGGACTTCATCATTAAAGTGAAACGGCTTATAACGTAGGACATAGAATGGCTTTGTCGAACTGACTAAGTATGCCTCATGAAATGAGATCATATAAAAAATTCATAATACTTACCGTATTACTTCGAATAAACACCCAGGGCGTTTTTTAAAATTTTCGGATTTTTAGGGGGCGTTTATTCGAGGGGGGGGGGTGGTCTTTAAAAGAGAGGGGCGTTCATTAAATAATTTGAAAAATTAAACACAAAGTATTGTTGTTATTGGTTAATGTGATACACATATTTTGATAGAATAACAACATTATTCGAAACGAAATTTAGAAAAAAGGATTAAAAATAAAAATAAAAACAGAAAATAGCAAGACATCCTTGTTCTTGTGTGTTTAAATACCCCATCTTCTCGAATCAGAGCCCTTCAGGGGAGTGCGTTCTTTCGAGGGGGCGTTTATTTGAGGGGAGCGTTTATTGAATATTTTCCTCAAAAAGGGAGTCGTTTATTCGAGGGGGCGTTTATTCGAGGGGGCGTTTATTCGAAGTATACGCTATGTGATATATGACATAGGTCAAATGAATGACAAGTCTGTGAAAAGGAAATTAAAGAATAATTTTAGGAGCTTTTTTGGGATGATAAGTCAAAACAACTCAAACAGTTCACCATTGTGTAACACCCGACTACCACATTTTTTATATAGACGAGAAGCTAATCTCATAAGAATTCATCATCAGGTAGCTGATCCATATACTCACAAACATCATCATAGGAAAGAGTTGTGATACGTTTGTCAGACGTCAATTGTATGTGAGCCGTGGAATCTCTTTTATTACGATCAAGCACTTTTCCAAACTGAAAAAAGAGATATAGTAGTGTGTTTGGAAATAAAAAAAACAGCGTCTTTCTGGCACGCATTTTGATAAAAACAATTTTATAAGAACATCGAGCTTATGAAAAAACTATGAAGAACTCACACTTTGAGCACGGGAATTTTCCTAATGAAAGCTTAAACTAAGGGAAGAATTTTAGGTATTATAGGGTAAAGGATAGAAAGGTAGGATAGAAAGTTCGAGAGAATGTGAATCAAAGTTAAGAACATCTGAGCCTCGGCCAAAATTAACTGGTCCTTATAAAAGAAAGAGTGTAGACGTAATGGGTAATAAAAAGACTATTTAGAAAGGAGATATGCCGAGGACAGGTTGTCGCATCCTCTGAAAGGCGTATCCAAACGGAGAATTTCGGAAACAACAAAAGGTGTCTTTGTATGAAAAACCAAAAATGACATTATCTATAATGAAATCAATGCTGAAGAATGCGTTATCTTGTCTAAGTTACATCACATCTCATAGAATTCAAGAGGTGCAACCACAATACTTTTTGGGTTAAGAGTTAAAGGGGTATTATAAAATAATGAGAGAACAGTTAGATATTCAAGTAGTTGGATGTCTAAACCAATAACACATCCCTCTCTGGTAAGATAAGGTAATCAGAATTTTTAACACACAAAGAACGTTGTTTTAGTACTCCCAAGGCCGCTGACAATGAGAAGCAGCTAATGCCAACTTTTTACTGAAACTTTCAAAATCCAAACCAATTTCGGATAATAAAGTCTGTTTAGACAATTTGCAAGTCAACACCCCCTCCCCTAATCGGTATTGTTTTTTCAAAATTTCATACATCTAGATGGGAGATAGTAGGACCCATAATACGATTAATCAAAAATTGCGTCCCACTCAGGCTGGTCTCGTTCAATGCGCATGTAATACAGGCTACCAAAATACTGATCAAAACAAGAAAACATTATTAAAAAAAGGCTGGGGAACAAACCTTTCCTTTGTATTTTCCACCAACGATGCATACATATGCTCCTTCATTTTTAGGTATTAACGTTTCCAAATCTTTTTGTCGTATATCTGATGGTAACAGAACAAAAAGGAAAATAGTGCCATATAAAGGCTTCTTAGAAAACAAACAAGTGAAGATTTTACGGTGAAGATTTTCGTCGATAGGATGAGTCGCAAAAAGAAATCAACCAAAGGGAAGGTGGATTCGAGGACATTTTAGGAGTAAGAAATTCAATTTTAGGAACGTCAAAATTCCAGTTCGTATTTTCTTATTCCAAAAAATAAGGATTTGTGCTACTTCAATAAAATAGAATGCAGAAATTTCTCGATTTCTAAAACCACAAAATGAAGTTAAGACTGAAGTAAAAAGAAAAAAATCTATCAAGGTGTTAATTCTATTTTTTTTTCTTGTGGCCGGGATGTTAGTAGAAACTACAAGATTACGTGGTCAACTTTAAGGGGCTGATACTTTTAGAAGGTCGTTTTCTGAGAAGAAAAATTATGGTTTATCACAAGCTTTAAAGTTTTGGAAAGCAAAATTTGGCGAGAGAACTTAGGAAAAACTACCAGTAAAAAATAAGAAGGGAATTTCATGACGTTAGACGTAGAGAATTTTTATAAGGAGTTTCTTTCCACAAAATAATATCTAACAAATGTATCCGCAAGATCTTTGAAAATAACAAAATAATTAACAGCTCGTTAGAATGTGGACGGGACGCTGGACGAGACGTGACGATTAAATGAGAAAACTATAAAATTAAGGGCAATGCCAATCAAAGTCTTCTTGGTGTAGGGAAGGGTTTTGAAAAAGGGTACCTTCTAATAGGCGTTTTTCATCTGTTTCACAACTACATCGATCTTTTGTTGTGACATCCAGTACTTTCACCTGAAATTTTAAAACATTGCGGGAACTATCATTATTATCTTCTGTTTTAACAACGAGAAAATCACCAACTGGTTGCTGGTGAAAAAGATCCTGCATTATATTTGAATAATCTTATAAACAAAAAAAAATTAACTTTTGCTTCATTTTTGTTTGAAAGGTGGCATAAAATTAATATCTTTGAATTAAAATTTATATAAAAACAATTTTAAGTAGAAAAACATAGTAAACATAGCATTGAAAAGTTTTTAGCGGACACTCAACAATCGATAGGCCATTTATTACGTGTCTAAACCCCAATAGAACTAGGACAAAATCTGCTTACAAAAATAAGATCTTTCACAGTCAGAAGAAAATTGACGGCGATCATGTGGAGACAAGCTCAGTAAGCATGCAGATTAATAAACTGTAAGCTTTCACTCCCGAAAGATCCTTGTTCCCATGTGCCCAAATTATCAGTTTATAAAGAAATTCTTCACAAAGTGACTGCCAGGTATGTTAATTGGAGTGCTTTTGAGAAGAATATCCTGGTTCATACAATACACGCTGTTGTTATTCCAGGCGCTCCTACAATTTGGATATTGAATGAAATCGAAAATTTTATTTGTAACAAATGCATCATTACATTGTTGACAAAATTACTGTTACTATCTTTTATCGGTAGCAAATTGATACTGGGAAAAGAAATCAGAAGAATTACAGAATCTGCTTCTTAAAAAAGTACTAACTTTTCAATACCAAAAGTTTGCAATTTTTAGCAACTTGATATCCATTACCCAGGGTATTAATTTTGAAATTGAAATCATTTTAAAATTGCGATAAAATGAATTCTGATGAATATAAAGAAAAAGAAGAGTGCTAGGATAAACTAGGAATTTAAAAATAGTTAACCGCACAAAATATGTTATATGAAGAGCCGCATTACCTTTTTATTATAATATCGTCCATTTTTATAGGATTGACTGATAATGCGAACACGTATTCCAGGTAATATCCAAATATTTTGAGGTTTGCTTTCAGATTCCTCATCACTAAAAATCAAACAAACAAAAAGTCGTTGTAAGGTGAAAGATAAAGATATAGAAATAAACCTTTTACATGCTGGATAGATGGGCTTAGTAATAATTAAATAGTGATTTTGCAGTAAGAATCATAGCGCTGTTTATACTTCGCCGGCACACGCCGCGCACGTGACAAACAGATACCTTGGTGCATAGTAGCGACACTACACGGGAGAGCGTGTTGCTCTCGTAAGTGTGTCACCCGATGACACCACTATGCCTGGCACATCTGGTATCAGAGTTATGGCACTCAATTGCTCTCACGTGGTATGGGTTAACCCGGGTAAAAGTGCGTTCATTTGCAAAGTGAACTGTAGTATCATAGTGGAAATCGAACTCGAAACTCCTGGACAAAATTCGAGCACGACCACGTATGAAAATATTTACTAAGCTCCCTCTATTTACATTCTCTAAAAATTGGTATCATAAAAATCCAATAACTGATGGATGAAATAAAGGTGTCTGTTTATTTTACAACACAGTAAACTCTCTCCAAATCGAAAGGAGAAAGATTCTTTGATAGACACGAGAATACTCAAGATAAACGGACGATGAAGAATGGAGTTGGAAGAATCGCTATTGCTAATGGTATAAGCTGAACTAAGGAGAAAAAGCCCATTCCTAAACGCTGATTCATGATTTCCTATTTAGTAGATTATTTATTATTTATTTTGCTAAATGAGTACCATCTGCTCAAGGAAATTACATTTTATATTATACCAATTAGTGTTGTTACATGCTTACTCTTAATAACTTAATGATAGGGCATTTCCAAAAATAATTATCAGTATTAATTAAATGATAATTACATTTGGTTGGTAATTCTAAACACAGAAAATGCTATTAATTCAACTCTTGTTTGGAAAAAGAACAATTCAAGCGCTTCCTTAAGAGAGAATTAAAAAAAGCACTTAGTAGAAAGGAGTTTATTTGAGATAAAAAGAAACAAACCTAAAGCTTTTGGTTTTTTTCTTTTTGAAATCTGTTTTCTCTCGATCTGTACTCACAACCTTATCAGGTTTCCTGCCAGGTTTTACTGTAGAGAAAAATTTGAGTAATCATTTAAAACCAAAGTGAGCTATTAGCAGTTAGCAACAACAACAACACAAAATAACAACAATAATTTCAGAAAGATAAGAGACCTAATCTCTCTGTATTTAAGTACAAAAATAATTCGAAATCAACACATTGAAACATACGTTTTGAATATTTTTTGTATGTATCTGAATCCACCAGAGAAGTATTATATTGTGAAATTTGTATTTGCTGAAAAAGAAAATTAGAGAAGAAATGTTTGGATACACTTATTGCCTGACTCACTAAAATACCTTAGCTTAGCATTTTTAAGTCAATCATTAAGTGCAATGGGTAGCCAACTATCTTTAAAAAAAGCAATCATAATATCATTATTCAGAGATAAATTCTGTATTACAAAAATCTAATAAGTTGTCCTTACTTCTGCACTTATTGCCAATCTGACTGATATTCTTGCATTGTCTTCATCAACTGACACTATCTATGAAAAGAGATACACAAACATATCAGTTTTAAAATGTTTCCCGTAATAGGCTTTAAAGGGTTAGGTATTGCAACTGTGCTTTTATTAGAGAGATGCTGGATAATTCAATTAATCTATATAATAATATCTCTATCTATCCCCGATGCGATCGCATCCCCAATTGCGATTGACAAACAATTGATAAAGAAAACGAAGGTCGGAAAGGAAAATAGTAGAGATTTAGTGATTATTTGAAGCAGTTGTGGTATTGCAAACGTTTATAGCTTAAAACTTAACCCCTTTTTTCCTTGAGAAGTTTTGACGTTTTTGGGCTTTTGGGGATTCTAAGAATTAACTCTTCAATTCAAACTATCCTCGATTAATCAAACAATTTACCTTTCCATATAATTCTTTATGAGGACCTTTCAAAATTTGCACTTTTGAACCAGGGTAGTAACCTAAAACATTAATAAATTTTCTATCTTGAAAAGTCAACAACACCGTATTTGAATTGCATCCACCATCTCCATTTTTAAAATTTTTGCAGGAAAGATATTCTGATTATTTGACTCCTACCTATTGGTTGTGAGCTTTGTACCTGCTCACCAACAGACTTTACATGTCGGACACGACCATCTTCGTCAATTATTGGCTTGTATTTCTGTAATAAAACAACAAAAATAATGCTTTTGAATATTTTTGACAAAACTGATGAACTTTTCAAAATCAGAATAAAACAATAAGCATTTTTGTTTATCCCTTTTTAAGACCTACAATCTGAAAATCAGCTCTCAATTATCTTCATGTTAGCTCTATCTCAAGGGCTAATCAATTTCAAAGTTTCTTCTCTATTTCCAAAAGTGCTGATTAGGTAAATCTTTCTAAGATGTAGAGCTACCGTTTCGCTCAATATTCTAGGGCACATTGTTCACCAACCCAAAAAGGTTATTTCCCTTGAGAGCTGAGAAGGTCAAGAGGATTTAACATACATCATTGCTTTCTTTATCTTCGCCAAGTTTCCTTTTCCTTTGACGTTTACTTGGTTCATTTCTTTTTTCTGCGCCAAGCCCCAAACCTTTATGACGAGGGATGTATTCAATAGGTTCAATCATTCTAAAAAAAGTAACATTCTAACATAAGTCAACAAGTGAAGGGCAGCCTTATTATGTGAAAACTATTTTACCAATGAATTTGATGCTAATTGATGCCAAGTTTTTCTTAGTTTCAAAATAGTTGTTACTGGTCCTATCCTTTTCCAATAATATTTCAGATAAATAGTTTCTTCAATCCTTTTGACCAGAGAAAAGTGCAAACATACACTTTATTTGTCTTTCCGATTCCCTGTCCTTCTTTCCAACCCATTCCTCTAAGCATTGCACTTCCAAAGGCACCAACAGGAACATCCTCATAGTTTTCAGATGTGCTCTATAACATGAGAAAAAAAGATAAAAACATTTTGCCAATCATAAAATTCTTCTACAGGGAGGTAATCCAAAAGGCAACTTTAAAAGAGAGACAAGATTAATCTAATTAGGGCGGCTTTACACTATTTAAAATTAACTAACGTTTCATGCCCTAAAAGAACTACAATATTGAATCAAATTTCTTTTTAAAAACTGGAATATCACTTACTCCCTATCCAGTCCCTTATTGAGCACATTGAGCATTCATTGTTGTATGTTTCAACTTTTAACTAATTTTATAGATATATTCCTCTAGTAGCCGATTTTCTTTAAATATCAGGGTTTTATTTAGTCGTCTAAGATGTATAGTCATCTTTTGTTTGAGTTAGGTTTTAGCCCAGTTATTTCTGAGGTTCTTTTTGAGTTCATGTCTATCTTTTGTATTCCACTGTATTATTACCTTGTGATTTCCCTGATTCTATTGTTAAGGATACACATAGGTCTTCTTTTTTTTTAATTAAATAAAAAAATTCAGAATTTTTTTTTTCTTACTCATTCGACACAGAATTTGGTACTCTTTCTAATGATGTAACTCATTAAGTAATAAATTTTTTGTTTTATCACAAAAATTCAAAAAATTGCTGATTCATTCAATCTCTATTGTATTCCTTTTTTAAATCTTATAAAAAAGATTAAATCTTCCGCAAACAAATTTGGATAATGGAGAAAAAGAAGAGAGAGAAACTTTTTGTATGATTGAAATTCAATAGGTAGATTATCTTTTGGCAAACATCAAAGGAAGAGGGGTGAAACTTTGAAGACGATTTTCTACAAAACTGATTTTCGTGAAAATGCGATAAATATGCATACAAAATTCAGATCCAAGCAATAGAAGATTTGCAGAAAAAAGAAAAAGCTAAGCATCGCAATACTAGATAGTTTTCCCTAATTTCACACCAATAAGATAGTCCATTTTGTATTATACTCACTTCATCAGGTCGAATATCAATATCATTGAGTGAGTCTTCATTATCTGTATTTCGTTTTGGAACTCTGTTTTTCATAAGAATGGGTTGAAGATCTATCTCTGCTTCATTTGATTCCGCATTCCGCAAATCTAAGAAAAAGGAATAAAACCAAAGAATGTTTAAAACTATTTTTTTGAGAATTGATAATTGAAATTTCACGGGTTTCTTCACAAAGCTTTTTGCCAAAACCACAAGATTTGTTCAAGCAAAAATCTTCAGGCCTTAAATAGCAGCATTTTCGTGTGTATATTATTTTGTGTCATGCTGTTTAGAATTTCTTTAGGTCTGTAAGGAACAGTGTCCGATAATTTTGGACCCTTAAAAGAGGCATGAAAAATGGCCCAGTCATAATGCCAACTAACAACTTCTTCCATTTTGTATTTATGTTTATCAAAATAAAAATTACCTGCTAAAATCTCATCAATAGCTTCCTTATCATCAGAACGCCAATTATTTGTTTGAATCAGAGGAATCACTAGTTTTGATTTCTCTTTCTTTGGTTTGGAGCTGAAAAAATAAAATATAATAAAATTTGTAAGTGAAAAAGTATATATTGATAAAGTGCTTTGATGGTATAATCTACATGGTGTGGACAAAATTCTCAAGAGATGGAAATGAATATTGCAAATAAGGATTTTTTATAGAGGATTTTACTCCGCACAGTGTAAGGAAGCTAGGAAGAAAAATTGTGCCAAATTTCTAGATATACTCTATATATACTCTACTATATCGAGACTAAAAAATGTGACTCC
Source organism: Tiaropsis multicirrata (assembly GCA_032270745.1). Lineage (NCBI taxonomy): Eukaryota > Metazoa > Cnidaria > Hydrozoa > Leptothecata > Tiaropsidae > Tiaropsis > Tiaropsis multicirrata. Next base: position 41,969 of record JAUJPO010058459.1, read on the forward strand.
CCAAGCAATTTAAAGTACAAAAAATTGGACCAGTTAGAGAGCGGTAAAAAGAACAGCCATAAATCAGCAGATTATTTGAACAGCCTTTAGTTTGTTTGAGATCAAGAGAGTTTGCTTCTTGTTTTTTTCAACTGGTCCTATCGGCCTTTCTTTGAGATGACAGTCATTTGACCGATCTATTACTCTGCCGGAAAACGATAGAATCAACAAAATAAAAAAGACACACAAAAAATTTAAACATTCATCACAAAAGAAAAAACGTTCGAATGATGCGATAAACATTTGATTGAGGCAACAAAAAATTTGATCGAAGCAAGAAAATAATCCGAATCATGTTATAAAGCATTAAATTTTCTTTCTTTTAAAAGTTCCATTAATCAAATCAAAAAAATCAATTTACATACCGGGTGTCCCAGGAAAAAGTATCGGTGTTTGGCGGCCTCCTGGAGCCAAAAAAAATGTTTTTTGATTAATATTTTTATTTCATTAAAAAGTGGAAAGTCTAACTTAAACTTTGAGGTATAAATTTTTAAATTTGGTTCAGTATTCACCAAGTTATAAGCTTTT
>JAUJPO010058460.1:0-28115 GCA_032270745.1 Tiaropsis multicirrata
TACAAACGACGAACATTGTAACCAGTACTCGGCATGGACCATCCTTTGTGAAGATCTTTCCAACAAAAAGATTGTCTACAGGTAAAGAAAACAAAATTCAATTTATGTTCTTCTACGAAGCTTTATAACAATCAAATATTTCCAATATACCTCTACGCACTCTTTTTTCTCTGCTTCGTTTCACTAAAATTAAAACGTGTACGTTATCTCCCTCTTTCAGATACCAAACACAACGATGCGAAGTCAGTCATTTCCACAAGCGACGTTACAAATGCCTCGGTATCCGTATTTTGGGTACATACCTTGACAACACTGCATACGTTGGTCTTGGCAACGTCAGATTCTTCAAACATATTGAATAAATTAAATATATATATATATTTATTTTTATTATTGTCATATTTTTCAAACGTTAACATATTGTTTATTTTTTGGACTATAGATATGCTTTGAAAGATAGACAATCGTGCATAATTTTGCAGTGTGCATTTATTTACGATATGAATTGATGAATCTCCCAATTTTTATTAATCAAGACCAAATCCATTTCTCAGTCTTGTATTCATTACAGAAATCTTGAAATTTTGGAACTTCATTTGTGTTTTGTTATAAACCGAAATATAAAAAAAGAGATTTTGACACACGAGGGTTCAACTCAGAGTAGACATAGGTATGTTTTAAATATTTGAGATATCGTTGAAAAACCTGCCAAATCCCGTGATCCCGTTCTCTCGGATGCTCCTCTCACCCCCCCCCCCTTTCCCCCGAGCTAAACATAAACCATCAGGATCAGGTTTTAAAATGTAAATAGCCTCTTTACGTAAACCAAAATGTAGAGAAAATCTCAAAGAAAATCTCAAAATGTCTTTAAGAAATGTTGACTTTTCATACTTTTGATCTATTAGATATCTTAGAAATATCTATTGAAATCCAAAGAGTAGATTTATAAAATCTTGATAACAGAGGAAGAAACCCCTAAAGTAAAGCTGGGTCACATAAAAAGTATAAACTTTTGTAAAATCACGATCACGTTCAAACTTCTAATCGCACAATCAAGCCAGAAAAAACTCTCAATCAAGCCATCACGCAAACTGCTGGGGTGGGAGGCTCATTATGGCGAATCAAAAGAAGAAAAAAGCCGAAAAGTTATTCCCAATAACGTTCTGACTCGTCATCTAGAATAATATCGTCAATTAACTCCTGCTGCAAAATCACCAAAACTATCAACTCCTGCTGCAAAACCACCAGGTCGATCAAATCTTGCTGACCAAAACCATCAATTCCTGCTGCATAACCACGAGGTCAATTAAATCCTGATGTAAAATCACTAAAACCATCAACTTCTGCTTCATAATCACCAGTTCGATCAAATCCTGCTCCACTATCACCAGAGAGAAAGCCTTCAATTTCACCAAAAGATTAAATTCTTTAATTTTAAAAAGGGTGACATATTATTGGGGTAAGCAGGTCACGTGTTAGGACACATGAAACATTAGGTATCTCATTTTAGGGAAGGGGAAGGGGCCAAATATTTGGTTCGTACAAAGTCAAAAACTCAAAAAAAAACAAATTTGGGAATTTTTTGTGTTGCAACTGAATGCGCATTTCATTAGGCTAAGAATGTCGATGGTCGATGTATACATTAGCAATAACCACAGTTCATTCAGAAAGCAGGATACGGTATATTATAAAAGTTTTGGAAAGTCTTTTTGCAACATAAAGTAATTCTGAATTATAGTTCATAACAATAAAAGTTCCAAGTTCAAAAATAAAAAATCATATAAATACCTTTAGGTTGCCAAAGAAATAGTGATATTTTTAAACCGAATATTTCTTTACTTTGCAAATGTTTACTCACACACGTGTAGCGGTATGGAAACGATTGCAATCTATCTATACCTAAATATTTGAAAAGCAAATCAAAAATAGAATCGAAAAATCAACGGTAACTAAACAACGGATCGTACGAACTGATTTTGCATAAACGTATTCTCTCAGCAACGGCAAAGAGTTTTGAAAATACAATTTTTTTGCTTGGTCACGAACGATTTGGAACGATCGTACATCAAGTAAAAATTTAAAACTTCCAACCGCGAGTTGATATGGGATGTTTTTAATGAAAATTCCTTTTCTTTTCAGACTAAATTTTTCAGATGTGATGACATCAAAAAAGTGAAATCAGTGAAAAATTTGTAAGTAAACCTCCTTGGACCTAAAAATATTATTCGACGTTTTTGAAAGAATCTTTACCGGACGCGTCCGAGGATATTTTAACAATTGATGAATTTGAAATTAATTTGAGTTGTTGGTATTTGAAGATATCGAATTTTCACTTTTGATTGCATGGGAAAAACGACCCTACGTGCGATAAATTTGGCGATTTTTCTGACCAAAATCGTGAAAAAGGAACCTCGAATAGGATTAAACTTTTTCGATTACAATTTTTTCTCAAATTTTCTCAAAAGATTTATATTATACAAATGCCATCCTAGGTATCACTTACCAATCTGAGAAGCAAATAATTGCCACTATCAGTCGTATCTTTTAAGATGAAATCCATCTAGTTTCGATAGTCGATGTTTTTAAAGGGCTGTGCTGGTGAATCTTGATGAGATGACTTGTATTCATTGCTCTTGCGTATATTTTTTATTAGTAGTATTTTTGTGCTAAAAACTAAGAAGTGAAAAGATAAACGAAAATACGAGAGTAAATCTAATGCAAAAGTAAAGTTAGATTATATTCGATCACCGTTTGTTATGATTATATCCAAAAACTTTTTCAGCCATCCGCCAAAATTTGTACCGGCCAAAATTTTTATAAATAAGGTAAGTGAAACTATCATTTGTAAAAAGTTTTATATTATACCAGGCTGTCTAAATCGAACAGTTCGATTATCAAGAAGAATTTTGTCCGGTAATAAGATAAAGGGGATAATTTCGTCGGGGAAAAGTGACAAAACTGTGGCCAAGTGACGAAAATTTTGCCCAACAAATAACCTCAATTTTGAAAGTGAGAAGAACAAAAGTAAGAAGCAAGACCAATCTGTGGATGAGGAAAAAATGGAAGAAAGCAGCACAGAAGGGTTAAAGTTGCATAATAATACGGAATATAACATTGATGAAATATATGGTAACAATAAGCACCCGCAGAAATTCTTTTCCTTCCGAAAAACAGCCCTAGGAAAATTTTCGTCGGGTAAAAGTGACGAATTTTTCGACAAGTGATGAAAATTTTGCCCTACGAATTATTCCCCTCTAAAGTAATTAATCGAACTGCGATACCGCAAAGAATTGTCAGAATTCGATAACGAAATTTAATTGGTCGATAAAGTTCAACTAAGCTCGACTAAGTTCGACTAAAAAACCTGTTCGAATAGTGCGATTAATACAGTCTGGATTATATTGTTAGAAAAGTGGATAGCAACGGGAATACAGCTATGTGTATTTTCCGTTTTTTTTTCTTCTCGAATTTTTCATGAAAATATCAACTATTTGGTAGCATATAACTACAAAAAAATGAAAAAAATTATAAAAGAATAGAAGCTTAATAACAATAATTCGATTAAGATTATTCTTTCAAATTCAGTTCATGATATCCATTAAGCAATCTTTTCTACGGAAACATCCTGAAAAGCCGGCTGTTTTACCACTAGTTTTAACGTTGAAATTCGAAACCAGTGGCCCACACGCACGCTTTTTTATTAGGGTGTTTTCGTATAAAAGATTTCGTAACTGACATTGAAACAACTGGATTTGAACGTCAGCGAAACCACTAAAATAAAATGCCAAGTTATATCAATTCTCGAAGGAATCTAATAATGGTGTGCTTTTGTTATCAGGCAAGTTACTCTCTGATAATCTCCGCTAAGTTTAGACATGGTAGTCCGTGTAACAAGGTAAGCAAAATTATCCTCTTTTTTCTAAAACGAAAACGTTCACAAATTTTCATTCGAAAACAAAGGAGATATTTATTCGCATGTTAAGTCTACCTTGCTACACGGACTAGTCTGTAGAAATTTGCGCTATCTATAGCATAATTAGGCTTTAAAAGACACTAACGTCGTGGTTAATCTCGATAATATGTAGAATAGAAGCACAAATCTTCCACAAAATCGAAAAAAAGAGGCATGTCAATAACGGTTTTTCTAATGACCAAAATCTCCATAAATCTCGTAAGTAAAGATTCATTCGTAAAAAGAATTGGCTGAAGTAAAAAAAAACACATTCCTAAAAGAGCCGAATAAATTTTGAATTGATTCTAATGTAAAATATAAAATATTGATAAATAACTATAAAGTCATACCGTGATATCCATTACGTAATCTTTTAAAAGGAGAAATAAAAGAAATCTGAGTATTTGCCACTCTACCTTAGCATTATTTCAAACGAATAAAACTAGTGGTAAAACAGCCGGCTAATTGGGATGTTTCCGTAGAAAAGATTACGTAATGCATATCTTGGAATCATTCTGCTTCGGTATGTTTGTTATCGGTCATCTCAACTGGAAAAATCAGTGACACTTCATCCGATTCTCCGGGAGGATTCACCAATGTTGGAGGAGCTTGTTCCTTGTTTTCCTTTTCATTCAAAGCAGCATTGTGTTCAGCCATCATAGGAGGCTCAAAGAAAATCGGCTGGCCCAGAACATCATTCCGATGTTTGCGCGAGTGAACTTTCAGCGTGTCTGCGCGGCTAAAACTACGCCCGCACACGTCGCACGTGAACGGTTTCTCACCGGTGTGAAGTCGGATGTGTCTTGCTAAGTCGCACGACTGAGTAAACGTCTTACCACATACATCACACGTAGAAACTTTCTTCTGCTCTCCAGTGTGAGCCTTGGTATGGCGAACTAGACTGCTTTGGACGAGAAAACCTTTACCACAAATCTCACACTTAAACGGTTTGTCTTCGTCTGCTCTTGGCGCCTGGTGCCCAACCTTCTTTTTTTCGTGCGTCGCCAGGTGCGATTTCAAAGAATCTTTGCGTCGGAAGCATTTGTGACAAACATCACATTGGAACGGTTTCTCATCCGAATGGGTTTGAACGTGCCGTTGAAGATCACTATTTTGGAAGAATGCAAGTTCACAAAGCGCACACTTGTACTTCTTGTTGTCAGTGTGTCGTAGAAAGTGACGTTCTAGATCGTACAACTGAGCAAACAATTTACCACAGACCTTACAACAAAACGTACGCGAATTACCAACAAGATCTATAGCGTCTCTTCCATCGTGGCTACTCTCGTGCTTATTTAAAGCTTGTATTGTTCCTGACCATTTGCCGCAGTATTGACACTTGTATCTTTGCTCTTCATCGTGAAGCTTCAAATGTTTCTTATGAGCTGCAATGTTGTCGTGTTTCTCGGGACAATTAGGACATTGGAAATCGATGCCTGTGTGATAATGGTGTTTGTGTTGTTTGCAAGTACTATGAGCTGTAAATTGTTTATCACATACATCACATGTATATGGTTTTTCTCCTGTGTGGGTACGCGCATGCTCCTTCAAGGTGCCTAAATAGAAAGATTGTGTAATAACCGCTATACATTCACTAAACTCCAAAGTAAATAATTTTCAATCCATGACATCCGTTACGTAATCCTTTAAAAGCTGGTTGTGAATTTTAAACAATGAAACTAGTGGCAAACAACCGGCTTTTTGGGATATTCCCATATGAAAGCTGACGCAATGGATACCATGAATTCAAATGTAACAGGTTACCTCAGCTCTGTGTCCAAGAATTATAGTCAGAATCAATAAAATCAGTATCACTTGAGAGAAAGAGGATAGTACCATTTCTTTTAAGTGGTATTCAATTTATTGATTTTGAATTACAGCGACAATGGGCTTTTCCAGAAATAGTCCACACCCCCGTGTTAAGGAAGTCGAAAATGTCCAGGGGGGTCACTATGGTGAAAAATTCAGGGTCGTCCATACAAAACAGTAGAAAGTCCAGGGGTGCATGCGTAAAAGTAGAATATCCAGGGGGTCCAAGAACTGTGGCACGAAATCCAGGGGGTGTAACGCTTGAAAAGTCACTTCCTCAACACTGGGGGCACCAATTCTTCATGGAAAAGCCCAACAGAGATGCAATGCCGGACAAAAGATTGTCGATAACTTCCATCTTAACCCTACTTCAATGCTTTTGAAAGTCTACTGTTTGGATATGGTAGCAAAAGCTGGCATTATTTATATCAACCTTGAAGGAGAACTTTTGACCGTGATTGCATTCTTATGTTTACTTTGTCAATCTCGTTTTACACTGCTGACTCGAACGACATATGGTCTGTTAACCTGGCCAACTTTAGAACGAAATTTCAATTCCTTTTGCTTTAGCTTTTGCTTTTTACTATGTTGATGAACACATAGCTCGGTATATCTTTTACTATGAACCATTGCAGTTTAAAAACAAAATGAGTTTAAACCCAAATCAAAACACAAAAAGGGGCTTTAATTTGTTTCATGAGTAGCACCATTTTGAATTAGGCATCTCTCTCTACTTAGACGTAAAGAAGAGAAGCAAATAATCAAAAAACAGATGTTTTATGACGTAAGAAGATTATCAGTATTATTGATTTTGTAATTTGATGTAAATGTGTGTGTAATAGTTGTAATGGCCGTTATAATAACTGAATAATCAAGTCAAGGGTCGTTGCTAACATGGTTGAGAGTTTCGTTGTGATATTTTGGTAGTGAGTCATTATATATTTCGTTCTTGAAGGTGAAAAATGATTCGTTTTACGTTACTATGATATGTATAATATGTGTAGTATGTATATTATATGCCATGTTTAATATTTTGTAGTATGTATATTATATGATATGTTTAATATTTGTAGTATGTAGATTATATGCTATCTTTAATATTTGTAGTATGTATATGATATGTTTAATATTTGTAATATGTATATTATATGCTATGTTTAATATTTTGTAGTATGTATATTATATGCTATGTGCTATTGCCAGTTGTGGACACAGAAGGTATTTAGAATCTTTGACGGAGAGTGTTGCTTTCTTCCATAATCCTTATATGGACTTCGTCACTCTCCGTCAAAATCTCTGAAACCCTTTTGTATCCGCCTCAGATGGTAGTATGTATAAAAACAACAAAACAAAATTCTCAAAAAGGCAAACATTGTTAAACATAACTGGTACGAATGTGCAAATTATCGAAATGTTTGGCGGATAAGATTTAGTCTTTTCTAATTTATTTCATTCTTTTTATCTGTCAAATTAGCGCTATGATTTTTCCTACTGTAGGTTAATTTATTTTTATATTTTATACCCAGACCAATTCCTCTAGTTACGATGGTATAGTCTCTCTCTCTCTCTCTCTCTCTCTCTCTGATGGTAGTGTGTAGTATAGTACTTTACTCAAGAAAATCTAACATACCTTTGCGTGTAAAGCATTTCTCACACTCTTGGCACTTGAATGGTTTTTCACCAGTATGCATTCGACGATGTATGATTAAGTACGTAGATCGTTCAAACTCTTTGCCGCAAAATTCACACTTTAATGAAATAATCGGATTGAGTTTCTCTTTGTATTTTGATGACATTGTCATCTCTTTTTCTTGTATCTTCAATTTCTTCCCTAAGTCTTTCTTCTTTTTCTGTTTCTGTTTCTTTTGTTTTGGTTCAGCATCTAATAGAATAAAATGATGGAATTTATTTTTTAGACACCCTGTCTTTGTGACCCACTGAGATCACAATTGCTCATAGAAGGCCCATTTTTTTGGTCAACCCAGTCAGGAAAGCGGATATTCTCACTCATCTCACTGAAAATATGATGAAAAAAAAAACAGGTTTAATGACCCTACTGCTAGAAAAACATTACCATTTCACCTGCGAATTGAAAGATATGACTTTCACCCCATTGAGATTTTGGTACCCCCACTGCACTGGGGAATAGAGAAAGGAATGTATCTTTTAGTCCCAAAGGACTCAGTGGAAAAATCATCCTATAAGTTCTATCCTATGTTGCAGAATTAATACTGTGTTCAAAGAGAAGAACGAAATTTCTCATATGGAAAGAATACTATAGAAAAAACTTTGACTGAATATTGGGATTTTCCAGAAAAAGTCCATATTCCCACTGGTGAGGATGTCGATTTTTCTTAACACCAACCCCCCTGGATATCCTATATCCTCAACAGTGGGATACAGACTTTTTCTGAAAAGCCCAATCCTATAGCAAAAAAACTGACCTCTGCATTCCTCATCTTTGGTTTTCGATTGGAGTGGTTCGCTGAGATTTTCTGGATCGTTCTTCTTGGTCTTGGCCCGTTTACGTCGTTGAGAACCTTTTCTCGGCTTCTCTTCAATGAAAACGTTGTTCACAGTTTGTTCTGAATCTTCACTGTATTCAATAAATATGACAGTTTCTTCATTATTTGATTCATCACCTTCCTAGAAAGGGTCAAGTTGAGCATTCTACCAGAATTTTCTTCATTGGATTGGTCTTTAACCATTCGGAGAATAACTTTTATTACCTTATTCTAAAGAACACGCCATCTCTATTGTTTTGAAAAATCTTATAAAAACTTCTACACAACTGTCTAGAAAAGAAAGTTTTCAAAAAAGCAGTTGTGCTGTGTTGAAGCATTTCTTGTTTGTATATTTTGTTTTCGAGCTAGGAAGGATTTGACTAACAACAGAAGAAAGTTAAGGACGTCAATAACAAAGTTTTCTTTCTGGATCATGGAAAATGTTTGTTTTGAATGGCTTTAATCGCTAAAGTTAATTCTCACCAACTATAGTATAGCCAAATAGGCAATTCGCGAAAGGAAACTCCCAAAAAACAGCGATTTTTTTGCCTCGGGAAAGTTTCTTCCGCGAAAGTTTTTTCCTTCAAACCAGGTCTAGCGCATTAAAAAAAGAGGAGGGGTGGTGGTCTCCTTCTCACTCCCAGTCCCGCCCCCGCCGCAAATTTTACGGTCGGCAATATCTTTTTATGGTCGGCAGTATCTTTTAATGGTCGGCAATATCTTTTCATGGTCGGCAATATCTTTTCATGGTCGGCAGTATCTTTTAATGGTCAGCAATATCTTTTGGTGATCGGTAACATCCAAAACTTTTTAAAACCACTATAAAGTACTTTTGTCAGTGATTCTGAACATGACTCGCTAACCACTAGGCTACCGAGCTGTTGACGGAAACGAAATTCAAAACAATTTAAAGAACGAACCCTAACCCTAACCCTAACCATAACTGTTTATAACCCATTAGCAAGATGTGGTGTGGTGTGTGGGTGTGGGTGCACCACCGGCCAGGTGCAGGGATATTACCGACCATTAAAATATATTGCCGACCGTATACGGCAAAGCCGAGAGATGACTAAATTTACTTCCTATTTACTTAGAAAAGGGTAATTTTGGGTAACGCATTAAAACGGATTTAGCTGTCCTCGCAAAAAAACAATATGGAAAAAACGTTCTTTTAAAGTTAAATTCAACAACTCACCCAGCAGACACGGAACGCTGTTTTAACGTCTAAACAACGTTGTTTCAACGTCAGAACGTTAATTGGACGTTGAAATAACGTTTTGTGTCTGATGGGTAAAAACTGAGATGAAGAACAATTTGTTGCTTACCGTGACCAATTTCGATTCATCAATCAAACTCGCAATCCCTTCCTTATCTTCCTTACTGCCAGGGCTTACACCACCAAAGGAATCATTGGGGTTATCTCCAACATCCGCATCGTTGGAATAAACTGTATTTTGCGAATCACCGCCAATCTGTACATCTATTTTAACGTCAACAGGTTCTCCATGATGTATTCTTTCACTCATTCCATCCATGTTTTTACAGTTCTGGGTTACATGTTTACCGATGTGGTGTTCATCAACTTTAACACATTCGCTGGGTTCATGACGAAAGCTTTCAGTACTATTGCTGATGCTTCCAACACCGAAATTACCAGCATATCCAGCCTTGAGAGACTTTTCCTCCATGTTTTTACAGTTCTGGGTAACACGTTTACCGACGTTGTGGTCATCATCCGGCGAAGGCTCATTCTTGTCATCAACTTTAACACATTCGCTGGGTTCAAGACGCAAACTTTCAGTACTATTTATGCTGCTGTTTCTTTCAACACTATAATTACCAGCATATCCAGCGTTGAGAGTCTTGATTGGACTTTCACCAATAGCTATTACGTTTCCGCCGGCTTTTGCAGCAGCTTCGTGCATCTCTGAATCAACATTTTCAGCAGTGTCATTGTCAATGGGACCAACACTTACGCAGTCACTGCTGTTAACCTCGCCGACAAGTTTGCCAACACCACCAATAACACAACCACATTCTCTAGTATCTTCATGGCTAGAAGCAAACTCGATAGTTTGATGCACATTCAAAGATCTTTTGTTGAGAGCAACATCAAGATCGTTGTTACCACAAGTTGCTGATGACCAATTATCCATCGTCGACGTCTTTGTAATAATTATATTGATTGTATCTCAATTTTACAAAGTTTCTTATTTTTATCTGTTTTTCATTTTCTCTGAAATTGAAAAGAAAAATGAAACACGTGTGTTAGGTTTTGTCACTCGATTTAAAAACGACGGTGTATGTGCGGTCAAAATTTGGACCTGCAAATTCGGCTTACAGTGCAGTGCAAAATTTGGCAAAAAACTGACCCTTACAGTGAATCTTTCGACCATTTTTCCCGGTTTTAGCAAAGAATTTAAAAATGTTCTCAAATTTCCTACCCTTACAGTGCACGTGGTTTTTGTCAGAACCTTGAAAAACCTACCCTTAAGGGCAGCACATACCGTAGGTTGGACCATATGAGTGCCTCTCCAACCCCCCTCCCCCGGACCCGTATTATATGAAAAGAAAATCACAATTTATTACGTACCTAAACAAATGCTATTCAAAAAAATATGGAAAAATTAACACCCTTAATGTGTGGGATTAAAAAATAATAATGACATTTTCTTTAATATAAAAACAATATTGCAATTAATATAAAATTTATCTTATTTTACTTGACTTACTTTAAAAGAGGCCCCCTCCCCCCGCCGTTACCCAAATCACGCGATCATGCTAAAATTCAGTCTCGATCACGCATCACGAAAAATTACCAAATCGCAGCTCATCACGCAATTTCGGCTATATAGTGCAAAAATTTGTGTAATCACGATCACGCTCCAAAATGTTGTCAAATCACGATCAAACTTCTAATCACGCAATCACACCGAAAAATTTCCCAAATCACGCAATCACGCCAGAACAGAAAACAATCACGCCATTACGCAAACCGCACTGTCTACGTCGCGCTTCGCACATCCAGATTTAAAGAGAGTTGCCAGAAATGGAAGGTTGGTTACAATGAAGATGGAACCAAATATTGATTAACCAAAAACCATTCAAAGTCTTTTGTGATATGAACAATTACGATGGTGGGTGGTAAGTCATTCAAAAGCGTTTTGACAAATCTGTTGATTTCACTCGGAACCGGTAAGACTAAAAAGATGGCTTTGGTCAAATTGATGGTGGTGAATTTTGGTTGGGTAATGAGTATCTCAACCAGTTGACTTGGGGAAAATCAAATGTTCAAATTGTCGTTGAGGATGATGAAACGGAGTAGTGAGATATGGGCGATTCAGAAAAAAAGCCATAGCTGCCGAAGGAGATTCTTTCGATTGAGTGCTGACCTACAACTGAATGACGGTCTTGGAGGCTTAGACAACCATAAAGGTATGCAGTTCTCGACATTCGACAATGACCATGATACTAGTCCAATAATTTCAAAGGTGGATGGTGGATGAAGGCTTGTGTACTTTCTTCATGAATGGTATGAATGAGTGCTGCTCGTCCCTGGCTTCGTTGGACTGCGTGGAACGCAATAAACGATAAGAAAGGGAGCGAAAAGATGATCAAAATATGTATATTTATGATATTGGGCTTTTGCAGAACAAATCCATATTCCCTTCACTGTTGTAGATGTCGATTTTACTTAACACCAACCCCTCTGGATATCTGTGCCAAAGATTTTGAGCCCCCCAGGATATCTTTGGTCCTCAAATTTTTACCCCCTGGATATCCTAGGATATTGAAAATTTCGGACCCCCCCCTGGGGGGTCAATTTCCTAAACAGGGGGATACGGATTTCTTCTGGAAAAGCCCATTTTATGATGATGCAATATTCGGCACTGTGGACTGTTGACCACACCCAAGATAGTAGTGAGTGACATTTTCCATTTGTTGGAAAAACTAATGAAAAATAATGGGAAAGCGTTGTTTCAAGATAGAGACAGATCAATTTAAGCTGAAATATTTCGCAATAAAATGCGAATTAAATTTTTGTCTTGACAGAAGCGACACAACTAGACAACCTAAAAACACCGCATCGCTTCTTTCAAGATACATAGTAAGCTATAAAAAAACACACACCACAGGCATTGGTATCTTTCCTTTCCAAGCTATTGTAACTCCTTGCCTGCTAAAATAAAGACAATCAAAAAGTGCGAAGCTGTGGCTTTTGAATGGAAATTCTTATCAATATATCATTATTAAAACTAGATTTTTTGTGAAGAAAAGATCACTTTTGCTTTAGAATTAGACGTTCGGTCTGTTTTTTATTGTCAAGATAATTGATCGCTAACAAAGCAGCATTTCTTCCACCAATCGCACTCGTTTCCATGGCAGAAGCTGCTCGTTCTATAGCATTGACATAAAACACACCCTGATCAAGCTCGAATGGTAAAAACTTCTCAGGAGGAGAATAATGTGGGTAGGCTAACCAGTTCACCGAGGAATACTCCGGCGTAGAGCTTCCAGTAATGAAAAGCTGATTGATAATATCGCTGGTCAACGGCTCTCGTGAAAAGACTTTATAAACTGGCGGCTTGATGGGGTCCCCATTGACATTGCCATGAGGTTCTAGGGTCGTAAAATTTAGTGATTTCTCCTCAGTTGTGAATATGACATCGGCGGGAAGCTTCTCTGGTGTCTTGTATCCAAAATGTTTGTAATTAACAGGCTTTTGAATGAACGTGGCAATGGTTTGTTGGTATCTCCCCAAATCTTCTTGGACTGGCCAGTATTCACATTCGTGACAAGTGATAAAGTATGATGGAACCTCCAAAGGAGCAGCAACTATGATCACGTCGTAAGGAACTTTATCGTCAGCTCCTTCAAGATAATATACGACTTTTCCAGAGCTGTCGTCAACATGCTTCTTGATTGAAGTAATTTTTGTATTGATATGAATGTTGGCTTCAGATTTTTGTATGAGGCGTTGAGGAACCTGGTAATTTCCTCCTTTGACATTCCATAGAGATCCACCTTGCGCACCGGCCAACGATACATAACCTATAAGTTCAGAATACAACAGCTTTTAATAACCTTAGAATGAAACGTGAAATTACATGCTGTGACCTGTGTGCTTTCTAGCCGGCTCGGAATCTTTTTCAACGTTGAAACCACGACTTGTGTCTGTTGGGCAGGCCCGAGGGACCAATTTACAAAAAACCCTCATAGGGGGTAACCAAACATCTACCTTAGAAGTAACGAGATGTTTCTATAAGTGACATGGAAGAGGGAGCTTCTAGCAGAGTCAGACACATCCCTCAAATGAGGAATTACATAAAACAGAATGAAAGAAGTCATTACAATGACAAAAGATTTCAACTTTAGACGGCCGATCTTTAATTCACAACTATATTCAATACGACAACAAAAAACCGACCGACTAAACCCAGCAGACACGCAACGTCATTTCAACATTAACGTAATTTCAACATTAACGTCATTTCAACATTAACGTCATTTCAGATAACGTTCTAACGTTGGAATAACGTTGTTTGAACGTCGAAAGAACGTTCCGTGTCTATTGGGAAGTAGGCCTTAGATACACAGTTACCGGTGAAACCATTGACTTCATCAGCAGATTGACCGTAATTGTTCCTTGACACGGCTGTTAATAATTCATTGATCAGTTCTTCTCCCACACCTTTCTCCCTCATGATTTGGCGACTTGACTTCTGCGTGCATTCCATGAAATAATCACCACCCAATGCTGTCAGCAAGTCATGCACCGTTCTAAACAAAATAAAGAAAACAATCTAAAACATCACGAGAAGCTTCTTAAAGAGTATACTACAGAACCAATACTCATATTTAATAGAGAGAGTGAAGATGGTGCAGAAGATTTCCCTATTTCACCGGGTATCAAACCCGATCAGCACTATAACCAGAGGTAATTCTGACCATTTCCGCATTAAATTAGAGGTGATTCGAAAATTCTCTAAAACAATAAATAATAAATAGAGGTGAAAAAATTCTCATTTTCTGAAAAACAGACCATCCGCACTAATAAGAGGGCGCGCTAAATTAGAGAATCTACGGTACATAGAGACTTAAAGTTGATGCGAACTTCTTTAAAAACAGATTACCATTTTTCCGTAACTATGGTGTAAGCAGGCCATGGTCTCCCAATTTCTTTTCGAAAGCAAAAGTCACCGGGAGCTGAGCCAGGTATGGCGCTCGGCCTCAATCTAATAAATACATCCAGTAGTCTAGTGCTAGCGAAAGACGGATAGACTACCGACACTAGGGTAGGACTCCCTGGATTAACTTAATACTAAATTATTAAAGTAATGCTCTTACTTGAACGCTCTACCATCATCTTGAACTTTATAAACGGTCACGAAATCGTCTAACATTTTGGACAGTGCATTGCTCATGTTTTTCAAACTGAAGAAACCATATCTCCAAATCATCTTGATACTGTTCCACCAACTGGTTGAACTTTCAACAAAAACAAACTCTTCGCCGTTATATATGCCAAGTCTTTCGTTTGACATTGCCACATTCGTGCCCAGGCCTGAAGTAACAGATTATTATGAGAATGGGACAAATTTTCGTAGGGATTAGTTTTTACAGATGAGCGAATTTTGAGCCAAGTAACAATGTTTTTGTGTAGAGATCTTTTCGAAAAAAAGAGCAAAATTTGATTCGATTATTTTCATTTTTATCTTATTTTTATTTCTAACGATTTCTTCTTGCCTCCAAAAAATATTGGTTCTTCTTATAAGAATATAAATGACAAATGCAATTCGTGCTTAAAATAAATAACAATACTAGTAACACTAAGAAAAAATTAAAATTGCTATGATGCAACATATACAGACGGAAGCTAGAGACGAGTATAAACGTTAAGGGAAGAATATAATTGTTAAGTGGCCAATGAATTATTGGTGAAATTAACAGAAAATGCTCTACCAACTACTTATTAAAAAAGGTCCATCGAGGTTATTCAAAAACACAGAGATGACTTATAAAGTGATATCTCTCTAAAGCGGATATTTATGGTATAAAGCAGACATCTCCTACATACGGACACCATTCCTTGGAACGAACAAACTGCTTTTCAGTCGGACACTTCTCTATATGACATATTTTTTTACAGCACCAATTTAGTGAAATTGCACTGTTCAAACATACCTAATTCTTTGACAAAGTCCACCATGTATTTATTGCTGGAATGTATAACTGTTCCACCAGATTCGATTGATTGTCCATTGATGGTGACAATATGTAGGCGACCACCAACACGATCACTTTTCTCGAACACGTCCATATGAACTGACTCTCCCAACGATTTTCTGTAGACATATAAAGTAGCATTTAAAAAAAGATTTTGTTAAAGAAAATGGGTTCAAAAGGATACTTAATATCGTTTATTAATTCTTACAACTGATAATTAATACTGTATGAACTATTAAAGGAAGATAAAATTATCTTGTTTAATAGCTTGGAAAATCATTGATAAGGCCAACAGCTTTTAAACTCTTTAAAACCACCAACATCGGGACGATACATAGCACGACATTTGGCTACGCAGAGCCTCCCCTACGATGTGCATTTTTGAATCTGAAATGTTTATTCGAACCGATAAAAAAGATAAAAAGCATTGTGTCAAATTATAATAAAAATGGCTTTCCATTTTTAAAAACCAATGGTTACAGTCTTTTACAGTCTCGCCAAGAGCTGAATAAGCAAAATGTAAATGAAAGTATCTTTTGTAATGAATAGAGAGAAATGTGGAGAAAGACACATACCCGTTTTTTTCTTATGTCTGTTCAAAAGTTTGAATAGATTCCTTTTATTTAAATTCTGCTTGCGTCAGCATAGACGCGCCGACCTCAATATATCACGGTATAATGCTTTTAAACTAGATTATGTCCACGAGTCCTGGAAAAGGTACGATTTGAAAGATTAAATGTAACACTCTTGACAATTTGGCACCACACCAGTTAAGTGTATTTTTATATACCTCAGAAAGTGGGTAGCTGATGCACCACCAATGCCGCTACCAATAACCGCGACTCTCACATTTTTTACATCCTGACTGACCAAGTTCTCTGACACGTCTACATTGTCCAAACGGTTTGCATTTACCATTGCCACTGACAACAACAGCACCATTAGCAGCACCATATTAACCATCATCTAATTTGTATCAGGTTTTGAAACCTTTTTGTTTTGTTTACTTCTCTAGAAGAAAAAGACGTTGTCAGATATTAAAAGATACCTAATTATTGAATTAGTTCTTAAGGTCACTGCAAGCATAGCATATATATCATTTCATGCAAATTGAAATTGATTGTTTTATGTTGTAGGGAGACTTAATTCAAATAATTAGGATTTAAAATATATTATGAAAGGATTGATGCCAAAAGATTTTGAAACATTTTGGAATTACAATGCGGTGGAGAGAAAGAATTTCTTGAATTTCAAGGAGAGGGGACATTCTTTAACCTGGAATTCCTGGAGTAGTTAACAAAAATTCTAATATTCCCAACAGAAGAGCAAACGTTTCATTTTTTCCCAATTTTCACCGCATAAAAAAAAACTTTGCAAATAATATCAAGACCAATCTGAAAAAACATGATAAATTATAAAACAAAGTATACAAAAAAAATATTACAAAAAAAAAATTCGTTTTTTATAAGAATTTTATAAAATGCAAAGATTTTGTAAGAAAATCTTTAATTACTATAAAGACGTACTATTATTACTGCGGTTATTAGAGAAAGTGTAAAAATTATTAGTTATAGATGAAAGAAATTGACGAGGTACTATAACTGGGGATAAAAAAATAGT
Organism: Tiaropsis multicirrata; assembly: GCA_032270745.1. Lineage (NCBI taxonomy): Eukaryota > Metazoa > Cnidaria > Hydrozoa > Leptothecata > Tiaropsidae > Tiaropsis > Tiaropsis multicirrata. The sequence goes on from JAUJPO010058460.1 coordinate 17,113, forward strand.
CACTAGAAACCCCATTGCTCAGTTTAAAGGTTAGAGTCTTAAGAAGAGGTTTCTTTCAAATACTTTGAAGCAAGTAGAGCCACATTTCGTGCACCGATTGCACTACATTCCATGCCCACCTTCATTCGTTCGATAGCATTCACGTGAAAGATTCCATCATCAAGTTTGAAGGGGGTGAACTTCTCGTTGGGTTGAAAACGAGGACAGGCTAACCAACTCACGACTTTGTAGTCTTTAACTTGATCATCAAACATATCACTCAGTTGGTCCTTCGTTAGAGGCTTCCTTGAGAACACTTTATGAACGGCAGGCGAGGTTTTTTGACCGTTGGTCTGATATAAACGAACGATGTTGTCGTATTGGTTTTGGTCGTCTCTGGTCGTTAGTATTAGATCAGGGACATCCTCAGAGTCAGGTACCACATTGAAATATTCAGCTTTCAACTTGCTCTCCACAAAATTGGTCAATCTTTTTTGGTACGCACCGAGATCACGAGGCTTGGGCCATTCTTAAAATACCAAAAGAAAATTACAACTAATATTAATTAGCGAAACCCGATAATACTACATTTATCAATCCTACACCGTCCCGATAGAAAAAACTCGTTCGTACGGATTTTTGTAACAAAATAAAAATAACTGCAATTCAGTTTAAATATATTTTTACAAAGGAGCTCTGGAAATCAGCAACGTAATTCATCAATGTTAAATACAGTAGCAAAACCAACACTAATAGTCCGATAAAAACTGTCAAGTCTGTTCGAAAAAGATTTACTGTAAAGGTTTCTTCCATGTAGAAACCAGGAAAGTATCGCTAAAATTTCCTGGTTTCTACGGTCGTTTTGCTACTGGCTTCGATCGATTACTGTTCTAATAATAATCTCTTCCTCTTTACCAAACAAAGATGACTTTACTTCGGTGAGATTTTTTAATGAGTGATTTGAATATAGAAAGAAAAAGTTCAACAACACCTTCACATGATTGGCAAGTTACATAACTTGACGGAATCTCCAGAGGACTGGCAACAACAACCACATCGTAAGACCTTCCAGCGTCAACATTTTCACAGTGTACACGATACTCAACCCTTCTTCGTTGTTGCTGGTCATTTCTGTGAGTCGAGGGAGTTATTCTCTCGATATTTTTGACGTGTGAATGGTAACGTACATCTGCTTTGGAAAGATTTAACAGTTTCTGGCAGACCTGATGGTTTCCATCTTTGAAGTTCCATATTGGGCCGTCTTGCCCTCCACCAGCAATTAAGAAACCTTAAATTAGAAAAAAAGTTACGACCACTGACCTTTTTAATACACTGGACAGGGGCCCTCCTACGGATTCCCGTCAAAAAGTGTGTTCAGTTTTGGCGAAACCCCACCATGTTGTTTCCGATTTGTTCAGAGTTTCCTCTGCTAAAAATGAAAAACAACATAGAAAAACTTCAATAGTCAAAACAGTGAGAAAAACAATCCAGTGGATTGACGTACAGATCAGTGTTTGGAACAGAAAACTTAGTTTTCAATGCGAGAGTGTTGGCCGAAAATGGTTACCAGTAAGGCCGTTGACATTGTCGGCATCTTGACCAAGATTCCAACGAATGATGGGATTAATCAACTCATCAACCACGCTTTGTCCAATGTTTTGATCTCGCGTAGCTTGTTCAAATGATTTTCGAGTCAACGAAAACAAATTCTGGTTACCATCATCCATTGATGTTAACATGTCTTGAACGGTCCTGTGAACAATACATTGAAAAGTAAATTTAATAGATCTCAAGGTAAATGGGTCAATAAAAATATTTAATTGGTCTAGATATCAATCTTTTGCCGTGTCCAGTGAGTGGCACTATATTGTGTTAAGGAGCGCTATATTAATTTATTCTTTATTGACTACATCAGTTGATAACTACATATACATACCTTATCGAACAAAAAAAATGCCAGACAAAAATTACGAAAATCTTTGTTCGATGAAAATTTAGTCCAAGAAAAAAAGCTTTTTAGGCTAAAATTTGCGTTTTTTAGGACAAAAGTGACGAAATTATTTGTGGGTGACGAAAATTATGTCCGACAAAAAATTAGTCTGACATTTTTTTGTCCGATAAGGTATGCCTTAGAAATGTGCACTCCAAAACAAATTATACGTCATTCCTGGTTACACTACTGGTGTCTAATCTAATCGACTCACCGAAAGATATTTGCTTGAAATCGATTGAAACCAGTCATTTAATTGACGAAATATTTGACTATAGTTCATTATTAAATTCGACACAGCAACAACAAACAACGAAGAAGAGTTCAAACTGGCACCCCTTTATAGAAGAATGTATCTATAGCAAGCATTGGCCACTCCAGAGTAACTTTGAGAAAAACAAAAGCAAAAGCTTCCGGTGGTGGAGCAACAAAACCACTAAAACAAATTACTCGAATGCGAAACCATTCTCCTGAAGGATGTAAATCCTTTTGAAGCAATTGTTCACATGACTGGCCATGCTGTCTAGGCGCCAGAGATTGAGTGGTCCATAGCGCAATGCGGTTTTGGCCAGATCCATCCATTTCATTGGGGAAGGCACGTTGATTAAGGATTTGCCATTCCAAACTCTAATCTTTGCGTCATTCAATACGTCATTCGTTTCAGAATCTAAACGAAGAGGGTATCGAGCTGTCAAATTGAGCCCATTGAAGTTTTCCGTAGTAAAGTCTCTTAAACGAGTTTGGAGAACGAAGCATCGAGACAAAAATTAGTCTCTTTTATTCAAGCGATTTTTAGAGACTTTTGTACTAAAGAACGACATGGGTTCAATTTGGCAGATACATTATATGCAAAGAAGAAACCACCGAGGTTAAATGAATTCCATCATCAAAATACAATAATAAGATGATACCTACCTAATATGGTGATTGAATTTTATCTAAAGTGGGGCGCAAACCGGCCAACATTTCGACCAACAACAGATTTTGCACAGAAAACATAGTCTTTCAATGCGAGAGTGTTTTCCGAAAATGGTTACAAGTAAGGCCGTTGACATTGTCGGCATCTTGACCAAGATTCCAACGAATGATGGGACTAAATTTTATCTAAAGTGGGGCACAAACCGGCCAACATTTCGACCAACAAGTATAGCCATAACAATGTTGGCCGGTTTGCGGTGGGTGCCAACATTGGAAACAAAGGAAAATACGTTGACCGGTTCGCAGAGGCCTTAATAATATTCAACAAACAATACACTTAACAAAGACAAATAATGAGAAAGTTATTCCGAATATTTATACGCATCTTGAAAACTAAGAAATTTAAAGACATTTTACGCATTACATCATTCCAAAGAAAAAAGTGTTATTACCAGAAAGCGTTGCAAAGAATACGGCTCGGGTTCAATATAAGCAAGTCAGAACTGTTAAGTGAGGCAGTTTGCTTGACATTGGAGTTTATTCAAAACAAGATGGAATAGGAATAAATTTTGTTTTTTCCCAAAGAAAACGAATGTTTCGCAGACTCTTAGTATCAAAAGTTTAGATTACTGACTGCAAAAACAGAAAACTATCGCGCCGTGTGGTACAGTGGTTATCAACCTTGATTCCTGTACGGGAGGCCAAGGTTCGATTCCCACTTGCGCTGGCTCACTTTGGCAAGTGAGCGAACCTTCGTGCGGGTCAACCCATGCCATGTGAGGGGAATTGGGTTGTCAGTCCAAGGTTGCTGACGGGATACTAACTAGACAGTATCCATAGTTGCGAAAATAGGCTGGAAAAGCCTCCTGCAACTCAAAACCAAATAAAAATAGAATATAAATAAATTCATTTAATGAGGTATCTCTGTATTGACCTGTTTCCTCAGCAAACTTTACCATGTACTGGTTTCCTTTAAGAATGTATGTTCCACCGCATTCTACATCTTGTCCATTGACATCAAGAACACTCAACCTTCCACCAACTCTGTCGTTCTTCTCATATACATGAATGTCGACTGATTCGCCTAGAAGCTTTCTAAAAGAAATACATAATCGTGACTTTGTTAAATTTTTTAAAAATTAAATTTTATACATACACATTTTTATATGCTTTTTACTGACTGATGGTGAACGACAAGTTCGAAATAATTAGATCTCAATTTTAAATAAAACTTATTGCAGTTTCATATACTTGATAAATACATAATTGTTATGAACATATTTATAGCATGTTTATGCATACAGAAAGTGAAGAAAATCTGACAATATTGATGTCAAAATGGAATGTATATGAATGTGAAACTATCATGGTGTCTTTCGGGGTCTCAAGCCCCCTCCCACCCCTAAGATTTAAGTCCCTTCTCAACATTAGATGACAAAACTTTTCCAACACTGTTTACCTCTTAAAGAGAAAAGTCCCTCTAGAAAAAATCATAACCAAAAATCTTCTCTTCATGAATATAAAGTTTGACATGTGTTTTGATACTTCTATTTTGAAATACCTTCAGAATCTAACCTTAGAAAATAGCATGTTGAAGCACCGCCTATGCCACCTCCGATCACAGCCACTCTGAATTTCCTTTCAAGTGACATCTCTGCATTATCTTCTATCATACCTCCTCCTCCCCCTTCTGCTGCAGCCACCTGGTGAACAAGTGATTTGTACAGCAATCCACCAGTTCCAATGATGGTTGCAGATACTGAAACAGCCTTGAACAACCCACTATGCATAATCTATCTATTTTGTTGTTGTTTTTTTAACAGCACTTGCTGCAGGTTACTGACATTTTTATTCAAATTTTAGTTTACATCTGAAACAAACAAAAGTACTGTATTTTAAGGACACAACCTAAACATTGTGTCTACATCATGTAAAAACAAGAACTTAATCTTTTCGAATGCCAATTTGACTTTTTACGATCTACTTAGTTAGTGGATACTATAATGTTATTATATGACACTAGCTGTTCCAGAAAAAGCTTATCCAAGGGGTGGAGGATTATGTATTTAGGGGTATTTGGATGTCGAAGGGGGTCAAATTAAAGATTTCCATGGGTAAAAATTCTGTTTGGGGGTAAATTATGAGAACAAGCTCATACTTATCCTTTAGCCTCCGCCCCCCCCCCCCCCCCCACTTGTGTACAACCTTTTAAAGCAAAGCCTGGTGGCTAGAGAAATAACTGATCTGTTATCGGATTAGGGGTACATAAATTCACTGTTCGTATATACAATTGCAAAATATTATGAAATTAATGCTAAAAAATATGCATTATAAACAAAATTGAATGGATGATTTAAAAATAAGTCATTATAAAAAAAACCTTACATGCACCCTATATCCTAAAATAAAGAAAAGACTGTTCCCCAAAACTTCCCTCTACTTTTCTGCATTTAAAAAGCAAAACTGAACGAAAAAAGGCTGGAATCACCACATTACTAGGAGTTTCAGTTCCCCCAGAGAAGCAAGCAATAGTTGGTTACTTCCTTTTATCGCCTCTCAGGTAATGATAAGCTAATAGTGCAGCATTTCTTCCACCAATCGCACTCATTTCCATGGCAGAAGCTGCTCGTTCTATAGCATTGACATAAAATACACCCTGATCAAGCTCGAACGGTAAAAACTTCTCAGGAGGAGAATAATGTGGGTAGGCTAGCCAACTAACAACACTGCGATTCGTGGTTGATTCTCCTTCGTTTATAAATATTTCTTTGACCAGATCGTCAGATAAAGGTTCTCTGGAGAATATTTTATACACTGGTGGATCTGTTAGTATGCCTTTTGTATTCTTTTGTGGAGCAATAGTTGAGAAGGGTAGATTTTCCTCCTCAGTGGTAATTACAACGTCTACCATGTCTTCTTTAGATTCAAAACCAAAATATTTAGGATTGATAGGCTTTTGAATGAAGGTAGCGACAGTCTTTTGATATTGTTGAAACTCTTCTTTGCAAGGCCAATTCGCACATTCCGGACAATTGATAAAACAAGAAGGAACCTCCAAAGGAGCGGCAACAATGATCGCATCATACGGTGAAGACTCTGGAGCACCTTCAAGATGATACTGCACTCTGTCACTACTACCAATGTGTCTTTTAATTGAAGTGATTTTAGTGTTTGTATGAACAACAGCTTCAGAGTCTTTTATGAGACTTTCCGGGACTTTGTAATTACCTTCTTTGACATTCCACAGTGCACCTTCTTGCGCTCCAGCCAAAGAAACAAAACCTTTTCAAAACAAAAATGTATTGCTAATTTAATAATAAAGCAGATATTAAATAGGCTAGCATTAGTTATTGAGGTTTAATAAATCCAATAACTGATAAATATGCCTATTGAATATATGATTTATAATATACCTTAACTTAAATTTAGGTTTTAGCTATAGAGGGTCTCAAAATATTGTAAAACCATTAAGAAAATGAATTGAAAACGCAACTTCAACATTATTTTGAAAAAAAAACTCTAAAAACAATAGGTAAAAAATAACGCTTAACCAAAAAAATCCGTCAAACAATGACCCAAACCAAAATTGACACAGTAAATAAATCAAAAAAATTGACAAAAACTTTTTAGCATTGAATAAAGAGGGGTGGGATATCGATAATTATTCGATGGCCCTTTTTGCCTACAGGTATATACCTACAGGTTTTTATTGATATTTTCAATAAGAACAAAAATAATAATAGCTTTTGTTAGTGAGGCCAAGTAAATAACAGGTCATCCACAATGTACAGTACTTTTTGTTGCATGGACATGATAGAGACACTACTCTGTGAATATTACTTATTGGTAAAAAAATGACAGATCCTGCACCTCACTTCTGATGATTTTTACAATTTCGATATCTTTGCATGACCATGAGACACTATGAGAACAATTGGCTATAATATTTGCTTATTATTCATTCTTCATTGAATAAAAAAATAATACCAAGGCATCAATTACAAAAGATTACTTTGAAGCCATCAATTAAGGGTAAGAAAATTGGATGGAAATAATAAAAAGAAGAAAATAAGAAATTGAAACTGACGTGTATACCTGTAAACCCATTCACCATGTCAGTTGACTGGCCATAATTACATCTTGCTATCCCTGTGATCAGTTCTTGAATCAACTTTTCTCCGATACCTTCCTCTTTCAGTGCTTGTGTGCTTGTCTTTTGTGTCATTTCTACGAAATATTCTCCACCCATAGCATCTAGCATCTCAGGTACCGTTCTAAAATTGAAAGTAAATATTTGGTACCAAAATAAAAGGGCAACAGTACAAAATTTCAGTTAAAATATTACTTATTGTTATGATTCTTATAATTCTATCCAGTAAATCTACAAACCACATTTGGTTTCAAAAGCATGTCATGTAATATTGCACGCTTTTATGTAAAGCATGGATAGTTACACTGGCTTCAAACTGCGGAACCTACAGACTCTAATCAGTTAATGTCAGTTTTTTAACAATAATCAAAATAAGAGATAACTTCATATTTTATTAAATCTCTTTATTATGTAAAATTTAATTTGTCCTCGAAACTTGATAGCTGTATATCAAAGCATATAAATTTTGAATAGACCAAGTTCATTGGATTTTCCTTGGCTTTATTATTCTCAATAGTTGTAAAAGTACCTGAAAGCTTGTCCTTCTTCTTGAAAATCATATATCTTGACAAAGTCTTTCAACATTTTAGTCAAAGCATTATCCATATTTCTCAAAGAGAAAGGACCATACCGCAACAACAGTTTGGCCAAATTTATTAACTTCCAAGAGCTTTCCACATATACAAACTCCTTGCCATTGTAAATACCAAGCTTTGCATCATCCATTGCTATGTTTGTATCAAGCTCTGTACAGTGGAAGAAAATATTGAACAATAAAAATGAAAAAATAACATTTTGTTTCAATTTGTTTCAATTTCATTTAGATTTTCTGAAAAATATTTCTTTCCTTTTTTATTAAGCTAGGGGTGGTTCAAAAAATAGGAGAAAAAGGCTATTTTCTTAGTCATACAACAATAACCAGTTTAATAAAGGATCTAAGATCAAGGCTTTATTATGCAAAAGAAAACAAAAGCTGAAAAGAAAAAAAAATAATTATGTACTAATAAAAATCTCATAAAGACATTATAATACCCCTATTAAAAAGCCACTCATTATTTTGGGAAAGTGCCATCATGTAGCAGGTGACCTTGCTGCTTCTATTTTTATGATTAGCATGGTTGCACCAGGCAGTTTGAATTCCCCACCTCTACATAACAGTTGATAAAAGAACCAATCAGATTTCATTTACATTCCCTTGTTCGTATTTACTAAAACAAAATTTCGACCCTTTTCTTAGCCGAGGAACATAGCAAAAACGTCCAGTGACAAAAATCAAAGTGGCTGGTGTGTCCTAGCTAGCCATCATGCAAGGTATATCAGTTTTCACACAAAAAAAAGAAACAAACAAATTAAACTAACCCAATTCTTTAGCAAAATCCATCATGTATCTATTTGTTGAATGTATAATTGTTCCACCGGATTCAATTTGTTTTCCATTAACGTCAATGACATGCATACGACCACCAATGTGATCACTTTTTTCAAATACATCAATTTGAACCTCATCTCCAAGAAGTTTCCTGAAAAAAAATAAAAATAAAATACAGTTCAGAGTTAATGAGACACTGCAACCAAATTAGAGATGGTCGAATGAAGCTATGAAGTTTTGCGTTTGCTAATATTTCTGTGTATATTACTTCTCCAGTCACATGTATCAATCAAAAGTAAATTAGGCGGCAATCGAAAAATTGTTCTGTTCGCGTCGCCCGCCCGCATCATATTTTTCACTGATTTTTTGGTGCGGAGATGCGGGAAAAATCCAGAAGAAACAACTTACTTTTTCAAATGTGTTACTTTTTCTTTGGGGGAGGGGGTTTCAGGCAATATTTCAAAAACCCGCAAAATTTTCCGCCCGCCCGCCCGCATCAATTTTTTAGACCTACTGCGACGCGAACAGATCTATTTTTCGATGGCCGCCTTACTGCCTTAATATGGACGACCCACGGCATGGTCCAGACGAGCCCGGAAATGTTCGGGGCGGACGAACCTAAGTCCTCATTTCAACCCGGACACGACGACAAAAATTCGGCAAGCGTATCCGAACCATGTTCGGACCATGTCCGGACTACGCGCGGGCCATGTCTGGGGATTTTTCGATTTCTAAGTCTTCGAGTGGCCCGAAAATGTCCGGGCCATGCCGTGGGTCGTCAAGTAACTTGCACTTCATCAGTGGACTAGCGTAGCAGCAAACAAACAGAACATAAATTGAACCAAGCAAAATAATTTCAAGTCATACAGACAAACAAGGAGTTTTATTAATTGAGACCAAATCTAGAGGCTTAGTGATAATTCACCTTTTTCCGTGTTGGTAGCTGTCTCGCTTTCTTCGTTAAAAAAATCCAAAACCTTTTGGCTTTTGTTTTTGTTTTGCGCGCACTCAGTGATTTTTCAATTCAAATTCGTATTCGAAAACGTTCGATTGTCAAATTTGAATCTTGAAAAACATTCAATTTTACATTAAGCCCCATCTACACAAACAAAATGCGACCTGTGCTGTGCCACAAACAGTCATGTCAACTTCATAAAAAATAAGATTCAATTTTATTTGCCTATGTCCTCACTCTGTGAAGGAGGAACTTCAAATGAATTCCTTATATATTTTTCTTCTTTTATGCTCTCTGTAGAAGACTGCACTCCATCCTAAAGACTAAAGACAACCTAATTATTAGAAAGCTAATTATCTCATTGATGACCTCGTTGGGGATAATTATTTCTCCATGACTGGATAGCTTATTAGGTATATATACAACTTTTTTAATTAGGTTTAAAAATTCCCAACCAGGTCATTAATGAGATATTAACTTTCTAATAATTAGGGTGTCTTTAGTCTTTAGGGTGGAGTGCAGACTTCTACAGAGAGCATAAAAAAGAAAAATATATAAGGAATTCATTTGAAGTTCCTCCTTCATGGAGGGAGGACATAGTCAAATAAAATTGAATCTTATTTTTTATGAATTTGACATGACTGCAAGAGTGAACATACAGTCAGGAAATATTGGCAAGTTTTTTTCCGCTTTCGCAACTTTAAAATCCCTTAAAAGTGGGCGTTTTTTTACTCTCCGTCATAAAGTCTCTTTGAATTTTTTTGCATCGTACAAATTACTTGAAATACAACCACCGTACCTTATAAATATATAAGGAATTCATTTGAAGTTCCTCCTTCATGGAGTGAGGATATAGGCAAATAAAATTGAATCTTATTTTTAATGAAGTTGACATGACTGACTGTGTTCATTCTTATTATATATGGCGTTATGAGTCAAGGGTGGCCAAGATAGCTTGTGCTTGTACAGTGGAAGAAACCTTCAGGAATAGCATAGCTGTCAACCTGAATCGTCTAAAATGCTGGAGAAACGGAAAAATTTTCAACCTTAAATTTTGGTGTCCAATTTTTTTCTAATTCGGAAAATTGGGAAGTCAGAAATAAAAATTCGGAAAATCAGGGTAATCAGGAATAATTTGGGATACGAATATCAGGAAATTGGGATAAAAAAATTGGGAAATCGGGTAAAATCGGACAAAAACTTTTTACATAAATTCCGAAAACATTCTGATTTGGATGAAGTGTTTGTAAAACTTGCACGCGATCGAGAAATGTGGGATATTTTTGTAAAAATGCGGGAGATCGGGAGATTTTTAAAAATGCTCAGAAATCTCAGAAAAATGCGGGAGACAGCTATGGAATAGCTCCCACTGTAGGGTGGTCAAAATAGGTAGACCTACGCCCACCGGACAACACCGTACAAAATACGGCAGTGTCCAGGGTTGTCTTGAAATAAAGTCTTAGAAAAATAATATTTTAACAGTTCTATTCAGCGCGATTTTCATGTTCTTCTTTTCTTTGTTCTTAATAAAGAACTGAAAAATGACACGTGACTTGATGAAAGAAAACAAGAAGCCTGTCGGCATTAAGGCCCAGCTGAAATAGCATATAACATATTTTAGTTAGCCTAAACTTGCCTTTAT
>JAUJPO010058461.1:0-13698 GCA_032270745.1 Tiaropsis multicirrata
CTGGAAATTTCAATTAAAATACCCCCTGGAAAAGTTTGTCCACCCCTATGTATGGACTTAAAATGGAATAGCCCAATCTAAGAATATAATCTAAATACACGGGTTTCATGGTAAAGCTTCAGCAAGCAAATCACTTTTTTATTTGAATATCATGTGTCTGTAACATAATATTTCAATATGATTGGTTGATAGTCTTACTACCTTTAGCAAATTCATTACGGAAGCCGGAAAACTATGCGACATGGGACATGAAATCACGTGAAAATTTTTCGAGTTTTATCTTTTTATTTTGAAACTCATGTATTGAAGGGACCGTAGGCGAAAGAATCTGGAGCGAGGCAACTGTCCTTGAATTTGACTTTGGTTTTAAAACAATTATCTGAATTAGTGAATGTGCGTGTAATTTTAAAGGTAAATAAAAATATCAAGAATACAGGAAAAACACTTTTTAAGATTACAAATATAACCCTGAATTTCTAAAAAGGGGTTCTTTCCCCATATAGAATTATCTATGATGTGAAATTGATAACAACTTCTACTACGTCACAAACCAGTTTATAAGATTTCCTGGAAAGGGCTGGGCTTAAACGCGGTTCATTTTCAAATCATTGATCGAAAAGAAGAAGACTAGATAAAGAAAATGAAATATGAAATAACGAAGTGAAATGAAATTTTCGTTTCAAGTGTTTTTATCTTGTACACAGTGTAGATCGGTGAAGTCGCAGACAAGCAACCAGCAAATTATATGTCTGACTTCGATTTAGCCTGTGAATCAATGTCAGCTGTCTAGATGTTTGGATCGACAATGTCGGACTAATTTTTCGTCGGAATAAATTATTCGTCGGACAAAGTTTTCGTCACCTCCAAAAAGTTTCATCACTTTTGTCCGACATTTTTTTGTCCGATAAGGTATTGAAAATTATGGGTATTTAGCCTGAACTAAATTGTGCCGGTTTGGTATAGACTATGTGGTGTTATAAGGGGCTTATACGGACTATAATAAGATCCCTGAGTTGGATTATATTAAACCTGATGTGGTATTTGGCGTACGAAATTGCACTGGTTTGGTATAGGCTATTTGGTATTAAGAACTAAAAAATTGGGACTTCATTGGATTGACGTATTATCTCCTTTGTTTGAATACATGGTATATTCAGTTTATGTTTGATGGCACGCACATAATTTTAATCACTGGGCTGGCTTTGGCTTATTCCATTTCAAAAAAAGAATCAATCAATCTCACAATCCTGATTAATACGGTTTACGATTAATAAATTTAGATTACTATTTTCTGAGAGTTATGCAAGTAATCCAAAATATGCGAGTTCCTCTGAGCATTTTAATTTAAGAGTATTGAAATTTCGAGTGATATATCACTATCTCTGTGACCCATTAGGACCGACCCTATGGCGCCTCCTCAAAAAATGATATGGGCCAGAGGACCATGACTGTTTTAGTCGAGGCTAGTTCTATTAAGATTCCTCTTTTAAATTATACAAAAATGTAGGCTATAATGGCAGTTTTTGCCAGTTTTTGCCGTTGTCCAACCATGATTAGCAAAGTTTTATTTAATCTAAAGTTTAGACCCTCACTTTCAATCCCAAACTAGGGTTAATGCTTCCCACGGGAAATTCGGAGGTTTACTCTAACCCTAGTGACAAAACCAAGGAATACAAAACTCTACCCCACTATGAATAAGCCTAAATTTTAATGGATTTAAATAACCCCAGCAGAAAAAACTATTTAACCCAGTGAGTTAAAAAAATATTTGAATCAGGGCTTTGGTATCTCATGGCACAAGTAGACGGGTGTTCAAAAGTGTGAATCTTTTTGTGCGGGGATTGCACTAATTTTCTATTTTTTGGAAGTCTAGGCAATTACTAATTCCTTCTGTATCCGTATCTCTGTAAAGCAACCTAGAAACCATATTAACGATGCTTTACAAAAGATCCAATAATGCGTTCTAAAAATATGACAACGCATAGATAGGATCTGTACCATATAATTCTCTATTGTCATGGAAAGCCAAAAATAGTAATGAGTTATTTTTATTTTTTTTCCCAAACACAAACCCTTTTATGGCTCAACATAAGATTCCCTCATGAATGAAAGGAATGCTTCCTTTCTTTTCTAATAGAGCATTTTAAAGATATTAGAAAATTCATTAGCATTCCACTTTATTGAGATTTTCAAATATTAAGATGCTCTCTATTTAGAAAAAGATGAAATACCGAAATCCTTTGAACAATATTTCTCTTTCGATTACCAAAAGTTAACGCTGGAGAAGAAAGTTTTCAATTTGACGGATGCTCCGTTTTCCGGGTAACCCCGGTTATTGCGGAAAAGTTCTTAAACTTAAAATCTTCTTATACACACAAGTATGCACAATTCACGTTTTAGTTTTCTTAGTTGCTCTGTCTCTCCATCGAGATTAACAGAGTGAAGTAATGTATAGCTCCACAGGGGCATTACTGAAGTGTTTAATTGTACATGTTAAACATGGAAATCTCATTTCTCATTTCGTGTGCTAAGATACTGGAAATTGTGTTTAAAGCAAATCAGATACGATACTACTGAAATTACTATGGGAAATGTTGATGGTCTTTTTTGAGGAGATTTTTTGAGGAGATTTTTTGAGGAGAATTTTGAAAAGAAAAGAACAGTTTCCCAAAGCAAACACAGAACGTTGATTTGACGTCCGAACAATGTTGTTTCAACATCAGAACGCTATTTGGACGTTGAATCAACATTGAAATAACGTTGTGTGTCTGCTGAGTTTGTGAATTATATAATGTTGACAGGAACACTGTGCAATTGATTAGAAAACAAGTAGGCAAAAATTCGAAAATTTTGTTTAGTTTCGTTAGAACCGGCCGGAAACATACATATTTCAAGACTTCCATTAGTTTCGATCGATTCAATAACCAAATTCGTTATTGAAATGTGCCGTTCTAGAAATAAAATATGTGGGGGTTGGAAGATATATAACTTGTACTTGTAGTAGCTTCACCCCCAAACAAGTGTCCATTTAACTCCACGTACATCTAAATCTATCCCCGGACATTACCCAATTTTACGTTTCCCCCGGAGTCATATTCTCTACCCCCTGTATATAAATAAGTTTCTTTATAGTACAATCCAAAATGGCCAAAATGAGAACATAATATTTGACAAAAAAAGTAATCTAGATCTTCCCCCCACTCCAATGTTGGTTGATCAAAAAGCCTCCTATAATTATTGTCACAGTCATTCTCCAACATTGAGCTGGAGGTAAAGGGGTTAAAAGAAGCAAAAAAATAAAGGTGCTTTACCAATATATTATGTCCAACATTGCAGATAGAAAATTTCAACAACCTTAATTCTCTAAACATTCTTTTAAAAGAAGAAACAATTAATTATAAAAACATGACAGCAGCTCTAACCTTAAGATGTCTGATAACAATAACCTTACTAACAACAATGGCAATTGGCTTTCCCATTGGTCACCACAGTAAAGGTCTGAGTACCACTTGTGCGTATTTCTCATGGATTTTATGTGATACACCGAAGAAAAGCATCACGGACGTGAGTATATATAGCATTCTCCTTCTTTACACCCCCGTGCGGAGAGAGGGAGTACTCGATCTCGAATCTACCGTACGTTCGTAAAAAAATCAAACCCTCAATGTGCATTGCAAAATTCATCAAAAACCTACCCTTGCAGTGGACTTTTCGACCATATTCCACCAGTTTTAGCAACGAATTTCTAAATACTCTTAAATTTCCTACTACAGTGCAGTGCACCTGGCTTTTGTCAGAGCCTTGAAAAACCTGCCCTTATTTTAAGAGCGGCACGTCCGTTAGTTCACTTACCCTGAGTGCCACCTCCCCTGGGGGCTAGGTAGGGTAAAAGTCAAACTTACTGGGTTGGGTCAAATGGTCATTTTCAATTTTTAATAACATAACATTACAGTATCCCAACATTGTTTCGACGTCCAAATAACGTCAGGCTAGAAATCTTAGAATTTTTAATTAACAATATTGAAATCAAACTTAAGTTCTACATAAAATTCCCATACTCAAACTATGAGTTTTCATTTTTTTTCATGGTTTTTGGTAAAATATATCACCAAATCTGAGGCTCGATATTCTTATAAAATTGTTCTTATAAAAAAAGACAAGTGATACACAAAGCATGAGACCTGCATTATCATTCTTTTCCTGAACTCAAAATATTGCGGAAAAAACTTAATTGGGAGAAAGATTACTACAGTCTAACCTTCTGGCTAACTGTCTTAATAACAACATCAAAATAGCTGGGAAACTTCCTCAGCCAGGAAATTACGAGATCAAAATAACAAAAATTTTCAATTGAAATTTTAGAACGGTTTATCATCAAATCAAAGCTTAACTAAACTTTCCTTCCTTCCTTAGTAACAGACAATCTTTTGATTTCTTTGTTTCCAAAACGACTCACTCAAAAATACAATATTTGATGATATTTTGCTATTTTAAAAAAGTCTGACAACCTTATGCTGACGTTGTAAGGGTGGTGAAAACTTTGGGAACAATTAGCTTTTGGTTCCCTTCATAAGGGTACGAACACATTGTAAGGGTATGGTTTTCACTGATTCTGTACAGTGATTTTCAAAGCCAACTTTGTGTTACATTCTGAGATCATGGATCATGGCCTGTGGACCACCATTATCAGGCCGTCGATCTGTCTCATTCCACCTGTTTCACAGTGGCAGATTAACTCGTAGAGCACTCGTCTCAGAATCAAAAGGTTGTAAGTTTGGTCCCGGCCATCGTCAACGCAACGAATGAGTAGCACATAACAGGTAAACTGTATTGTGCGGTAGTTCACTGGGAGCTGAAGGCATGTGTGACGCTCCACCTCACCCAGTAGTCTAGCCAAAGATATTTGATCTAGCGCTAGCGAAAGAGGGATAGACTCCTCCGCTGTACAGCCGCAACCAACACTAGGCCTCCTCGATTAACTAACGGTTAACTGTTTTACTTACTTACTTACTCAACCCTTGTCTAATTACATTGATTTTCCATCTTTTCCACCTCAGGATTTAACGAAGAAACAAACTGGTGAAGAAGAACAACAAGAAGAAGAAGGAAATAGCGCATCGATGGAAGAAGGAGAAATGAAACAACATATTGAGAAATCCTTAGTAGACTTACAAATTGAACACATCAGGAAATATGTTCTCAACGAGATTTTGGACAGTAAAAATATGACGCTACCCGAGAAAGAACGTTTATTAGATGAAGTTCTGCAATTCTCATGAGAAAACTTTCAACAAAGTGTCAGATATACCTCGTCCCCAGGGAATTATCTGCGCTATTCGACGTTTTTTATGGTGCTAAAAAGAATACCCACTGAGTTGAGACTGGGCTACTTTTTGAATACATAATCGGCGACGCCATAAAAGGCGCACGATAAACCCTGGGAACGAGGTGGTTGGCTTATACAAATTATTAAATTACGCCCATATACCTTACTCCATAACGGTTAACTATTGCGTCGACCTAACGCAACAGATATTCTTAAATTATTAAAAAAAAGACATCCACGGTATAAACCAAAGTTCCCGAAAGATGACCCAAATTATATCGTCTATTTTGTAAATAGGAATTTATAGGTATTTTAAAACATTTCATTTTCTTAAAACGTAAATTATCAGAAATTATCCTTTACCAAGTGCAACATTTTCTTTTGAAAAAATTCCAAAATTTCGACCTTGTTTTGAATATTTTTAAACATTCAACAAAGGGAATTCCTCGATCAGGTTCCAAGATAAGGGTATCGATCATGTTATCATTGAAAAGCTCTCATTCTCAAAAAAAAGAAATGGTTCTTTTTAAAGTTAAAATGCTATTTTCAAGACGTAGATTTACTGGAAAGATTTAAACAAGAAACAAGATGTAATTTGTACGCCAAAGAGTGGCACATAGTGGCGTTCTTTTTCCTGTTAATTATTTTGTTTCTGAGGATCTAATAATATAATTTAAATTTTTTTATTATGAACGAGAGCGGGAAAAGGGAAAAACTTGGTCGTTTGCACAAAATATCTCGACTAAGGCACATCTCATCTACAGTTTTCTTAAAAATATGACAAGCTACAAGCTAAAATGGATCCCTCTAAAATGAGAATGATTTCAGCTGTCAATGAGAAGGTTTTCAATTGCAAGGTCATAAGCTGTCATAGTAAACTGAGAAAAAGATTTATCTTTAATTTTTCTTTAATTATCTGCTCGACATTTTCGATTACATTTTAATTTCTATTCACCAATTATAAAATCAACATCCTGCTTTGACTTCACGGATTGGTTATATAAGTTTGTTTTGGTCGAATCAAAATGCAGTACCTAATATCTTAGGGTTTCGTGGTTGGCGTGTGCAAAGAACTTTTTCAGGGTAAGACTGATAGACTGATAGGAGAGAAAATCCCATCCCGAAAATGCAGTTTTTCCTAATCCTGGGGTATGAAGATTTTTCCTGTGTAAGCCGAACATTTTTACAGGATTATCTTTCCTGTAATGGTTTAAATAAACACCCATTAAACATTTTAGATTAAAGTTTTTGCGTAAACCAGTGTGGCGAAGCGTGCGTGAAATTTTGTAGCGAATCGAGGTGGTAACAGAAAAATGTGACAACTTCGCGGGAAATTTACGGCAAAACAGACAATCTGCACAGAGTATACTAACGAACGATCAACGTGAGGGAACATACTGTAATGTAGCGCAAGTGGCAAAACATGAAACTTCACCTGTTTAAGACATTTAACCAGGGGAGTGCCAATATTCTTAACCTGTGCGATAAATCATTCCAAATCATAAATATTAGATGTCGGTACAGACAAACAAAAAGATTATACACATCCAAGCCAAAAAAGGTCATTAATATAACATGAAGAGCAGATTATAAGCAAACAGTTAAAACAATATTCAAATATAATACTGAAAAATATTTCCTGATTTCGAAAAGGAAATTGCCAATAAAATATCTGCAAACAAAATATTGAGAACACTCGCATTTCGTAAGGATCTTTTCTCTATTATAATTTGAACGGCAACTGTCAAAGAATGGAGTTGTGGAAAATATAATAACTCTAGATAGAAAATGTCAACAAGCCCTCTACAAGCCCTCTACAAGCCCTCTACAACTTCCCTCGAAATTTAATTTCTTTTGACTCACTATTTTAAGGGGATAAATTTTTAAACGTGGTGCCCTAGCTAGCATTTTGGAAATGTCCGAAAATATTTCGACAAAGTCCTTAGAGTATTTAAAAAAAAACTTTTTGCCCGTCGGCCCCGACCGGGCCCCAACCATGGGCCTCCTCACTATTATATACCACCTTCGATTTTCAAAATTTCAAATTTCAAAAGTTTGGCCTTCCCTGATTTTTTTCCCTACAACGCCACTGAATTTCGCCGATTTTTCAACATTTTTACACGGATGGTCCCTTTCCGGATTTTCACTGGGACCTTTTCGAGGATCGGGGGCCAAAAATCCGCCCAAAAGCAGTAATTATGATTTAATGAGGCATGGATCGAACTACGATCGAACATTCATCACTCAATTTAGACGATTCTAAACACAGAGAAGGAGAGCTAATGCAAACCAGAGCGGACTTCATTAGGAACTAGAGCAGCCTTCCATCGTGAAGGTTATCCATCATTGGTTATATTTCTTACTGTTATTCACAAAAATATATATTTGTCAATATTTGTTTACATTTATTTAAAGAGGAAAGGCACGATATCCTTACAGGATAAAGAAAAAATACTGAAAAGAAAAGAAAGGTAATAGAAAAAAAAAATTAATGACTTCTTTTTGTTGTTCACTAATTAATGATGAAACATTCTTTTCAACAGTGTAGCCATTATTTAATTGATCTCGAAGAGCTATAGGTGGATTTTGTTGTAACAAAAATAACACCGGTATCGGGAAATTAGAAAAACAATAATATTGACTTTCGAATCTATTGTTTTAAATTCATAATGAGTATAATATTAGGTTATCATTGTGATTTATAATATACCGCATCTACCACCCTTACACTGGAGCCGCTTATGACGTCATTTTATTCGATACGGCAAAATTTATGAGTGAAGTGAAGTCCAATAAATTGTGTTCCATACCTCATCTTCCCTTTTGTAACTAGGTGCTAGACTAACTCAACATTTTCTCTAGTTGAAGGCTTAAAAACAGGATTAGAAAAACAGCAAAATGACGTTACTCCTAAGTTCGTAGACTTTTTGAAGACAAACTCCTGCTCGCTTTAAGGTCGATGATGAAAATAAGGCCGAGTTATTGCTACTAAATGATATAGAACATTGAATTCGGTAAGGAAAAATCGTGTTCAACACTTGTTTTTATTATCACTTTTAGAAGTCTTTCCTAAAATTGTAAGACAGATAGTATTATGTATCCCTGGATACTCTTTGATAGAACATTAGAACATGGCAAAAAAAACATACACAAGCTAAACAAGTTAACGAAAGAAAAACAAGGTAATACTGTATTTGATGCTAATCCTCGCAGTAAATGAAAATACAATAGAAAAAAACAACAATATAGTGGACTTTACTGCTCTTTGAGGAGGAAATATCGGCCTTCACTGTTTTAACAATGAATATTACGTCCGCATGCTTATATAATTTCCTTTGGTTACCGTTTTGTTCAATCTGCTCCCCGTATTGTTCTGTTGCTATGTAGTTTCATTCAAGAAACGTTCCGATTGGTCCATCTTAATTTCACCGTTAAGAAGATGAAAGGAGCTATTGTTTTAAAGGAGTATTGTTTTCCTTTGCTAATTGGCTAAGAAATAAGATGAAGACAGCCATGGAAACTCCTTAGTATAATTGTAATCAACCAATCAGTGAACAGTTTCTCTTTAAACACCTGTCACAGTTAACAATGGGAAGGATACGCATTTAAGTGAAACCCTATCAGCAAGTGTTGTGTTGCAATTGTACGCAGTTCAGTAAAAGATACTCTGTCAAGAGGTCATCCAAAAGAAAACTTTTAGGAAAAAAAATTGAATAAAAAAAGATATACTCGCTGGACATCATGGTGAGATCACTGGCCATTTTCATTTTTGGATTGGTTGCTTGTAAGTTTAGATAATTTTCATATTATTTTACTCAACCTTATCTCTTAAAGAGGTTGTTGGAATTTGAATACCACCCAAGCTTTCCGTAGTAAAATCTCTTATACAAGTTAGGAGAGCGAAGCATCGAGACAAAAATGTTTCCTCTTTTATTCAATGGATTATTAGAGACTTTTGTACTAAAAAAGAACGACGTAGTCTCAAATTGCGGGAAGATGAATGATATGAAAGACTAAGATGGTTTTAAAGTGTCCAGTGGTTTTCCACTTCCTCATCTAAAGCTTCGACGAGGTAGGTTCCCTAAATCGGAAATTTTGGAAAATCAAACATATAAAGGTCCACTGTTCTGGTCTTGGTGAACTATTTAATGTTCTATTTTACTAAACCATTACAGGATCGTTTGATTTGAAGATTTTGTATGAAATGGGACGTTTTCAATTGATATTAATTGCTTTGATTTTATTTGCTTAATTGTGTATTCATAATTAAAAAAAATTTAAAGTGCCATGCAATGCCATGTATTTTTTTTACTCAAACATTGATGACCCCCCCTCCCCCGGCGGTTTGGGTGATGGCGTGACGGCAATTCTCGCTAGAAATGATATCTCACACAATAAAAAGTAGTACTTTTTATTCACCCATGGATGTATATATATACATCATCAAATCTATATGTTGTTTAATGACTTTCAATAAATCTAAATAAATCCTCTTTTGTGTTCACCATCATTCATCTTCATTCTCAAAGTATTTTAAATTTATTTCTGTTTACTGTTTTTCGGTCTGTCTGTCTTAGCATATCCTTATGAAATCCGGATGTCCATACACATTACATCAATAATTCATAATGGCGCACCCACAGTCCCTCCGTCATAATTTAATTAGCTGGATTAACTGACAACCTTTAACATCTGTGTAATCTATACGATAATTTGATTGTAGTAAAGATAGGTCTCGAATACTCGACCATTCTAAACTTTGTCGAGTTGATAACTCGAAAAATGACGTCAAAATGCTTAACTCGACATTTTAACTCAAGTATTCTTCTAGGTTTTCAACAAGATAAATAAAAAAGATGAAGCATAGTACACCCTCAGTAAAAACCAATCTTTTTCAACCAATAAAGCACGTTATTCACACCTTTACTTTTCTAACCCCAGGGGGGGGGGGGGCAATCATTTCGTACTTTCGGACAAAAATTCAAAATGGAATCCACACTCAGTTCAAAATTTGGGCTGTGTCAGAAACCTTATTAAGGGCTGTACTTCCGGTAGGTCACTTACCATGAGTGCACCCCTCACCTTCTACTGGGCGTCTAACACATTTCTATCTCGCTCCATCCCATATTTTTCAGTTGCATCCGCACACGACTCACCGATTCATAAAGAATCTGAAAATAAGGTTTGTACAACCTTCTCAGAGTTCGCCCTCGTCCTCGACGAATCTCCATCAATCAAGGACGACGATTGGAAGGACGTCATAAACTTCGCCCAAAAAATCGTAACAAAATTGGGCATATCCGCTGACGGGAACAGGGCTGGTATCGCCTCTTTTACCGATACTGCCAGATTCAGAATCACCTGCGATCAACACAAAAAAACTGAAGATTTCGTCAAAGCAATCAGTGGTTTGACTCAGGGAAAAGGGAAATATACAAATATGGAGGATGGTTTGATAAAAGGTATGCAAAAAAGTTTGTAAATGGTTTAACATTTGAATACAGCTGACTGATCCCTGCCCTGATGACACGAATCGTTATCGAACGTTATTCCAACGTCCAAATGACGTTCTGACGTTAGAACAAATCTGTTTTGACGTTAAAACGACGTTCAATAATAAGTGAGAAGTAACCTTCACATATCAAGATTGGTTACACAATTGAAAGTGTAATTCACCCTTGGGAAATAAATTACATTTAATGATGAGAAATATGAGACCTAATTAAGCTTATTAAACCTTAACTCATTAAAAACCATCAATTCATGTTTTATAATCATCAAACTTTTCTCATTAAAAATTATCAAGTCATTTTTTATGACCATCAAATTTAAACTGGAGCTAACTAATTTGTTAACAGAGTTTCGTCAAATTCATATTTTAAGGGTCTTCGCGTTACGGATTTTTGTGTGTTATGACTGGAAAATAATCTTCAAAAATGAAAAGGTCAAAAAGCTTCTTCAAAGGAACTGTATTAATATCTTGAAGGGTTTTTTTGTAAACTTTTTTATCTGTATTGTTTCATTATAGGACAAAGACTTTTGTCAGAATCAGGCTGCGGTACACGAGAATTTCCCAAAGTCTTGGTTATTTTATCTGATGGTATTCCAAACAAAAGACCACCACCATTACCACACACGCCCAAGGAAGACAGCCTATTGGTGTCTCTCTTTAATAGAGCCAGAAGCATCCGCACCGAACGTAAGTTGATTAAAATAACAAATAAAAAACTGAAAAAAATCGAAGAAGCAAAGATATATAATAAGAGAGGCCCGCAAGCTGAAGAATATTCAAGGCCACACAACCAGCACATATTTTTTTGCTTTTATTAAGAGTTTCAAAACGGTTTGAATGGTGAAGCTTATCATTATGATTTTTTCACAGGTTAAAAAAATGCCCTGTTGAAAATATCACAAGCTACCCCCTAGCTACTTCTCGGGTTCCTCGATACCTTTGTTCGCTCTTTCATGAATCATCTCGGAAACTTTAGGGACTCTCGACCCACTGGGACAGAAAATTCATAGCTAAATGACACAGACAGGGCCCTTAGATTTTGTCTGTAAAGGCCTAATTCGAAGAGAATAAGATATATGGCATAATATGAAACAATTTAGGGCCAAATAACCTTATAATTAATAATCAGGCAGCCATACAATGCTGGACAAAATGTCTGTAGACTTTTAGAAATGTGCTCTTTCGGTTTCATAAATTGAAATTCAACCACTATTCTACAATAGACACCAAGATCATTGCTATCGGCGTTGGTGAGCAGTTTGACAGAAAGAAGGAAGACGGGCACGACAGTGTTGATACAAGTCTCTCCATTCTTCGAGGAATCACTGGAAATCCAAAACTAGTCTTTACCAGTGAAACTTTTGATCAGTTGACCGACAATGACTTCATTAAAAAAATTGTCGATCCAATCTGCACTGATCCTTTGAAAATATCAGTTAAACCTGTTCCAAGAACTAAACCACCAAAGCCTACTCAACCGATTGGAGGAAGCAAAACAGATTCTCCAACCAAAGCCACACCAAAGAAGCAAGACACCACTAAGGCTCCACAGCCAACAACTGCACGACCGGCTCCACCAGGGCCAACTGAGGACCCTGATACTGGCATCTGTAGGTGCCAAGGAGTAACTGAAACTGACTTCCCAGCTTTGGGTTTATCTGTCTTTGATATTGAACATTATCCAGGTATAACGACTTTCTATTTTATTATTGATTACCTTAATGGGATTAATTTTCGAGGGGGTTTATTTTCGCGAATTGGAAAATTAAAGATTTCGCGAGGATTTATTTTCGCGAATTTGCCTGTTTTTAACCTAATTTCTTTCATTTTCCTAGGGGTTTTCGGCAAAAAGCATGAAATAAAGATTTCGCGAGGATTTAATTTCGCGAAAATGGCCAAAATTCGCGAAAATCGCGAAAATTAATCCCCGTTCCTAATTCCAATTTCTGCTGTGCGAAAATTCCCTCATTTAATCTGCTGGATTGTAATGTTGCGATTCATACAAAATTTGGAAAATTCAGCTATTCATCCTACTGGGTAATGAAAATTACATGAATCAATGAAATCAGAATCAGAACCAGACTTTGTTCAGTCGAAAACTATAAATCTGTCAAGACTGAACATCGACCAAACAGTTTTGTAGGTCGATGCCGACGGTCCTATTCATTTGAATAGGACATTGGCAAATAAAATTGGATCTTTATTTTTTGTGAAGTTGCTTCAATTGCCGGACAGTCTGGTGCAGGTAGTCCAGTGCGATTTTGCAAATCTAATTAAAAAAACACCGGCAACTGAAAAAATAACACCAGAAATGTCTGGTGTATTGGCAGGGTCCATCATACCCCCTATAATTGTATTTTTTCTGGAATGGCCCATTTTAAAACCCAAACATGGTTCGAACAGGTCTGAAAATGTTCTGGCCACATTTATCTTGCTGCACAGTACGTTGGATATTATTTGGTGTGAGAATGCTCTCAGCAGGTGGATGTAATCTGTTTTTAAGATTCAATAAGATTCAATTTTATTTTCCAATGTCCTCACTCCATGAACTTCAAATGAGTTCCTTTTTATGCTCTCTGTAGACTGCACTCCACCCTAAAGACTAATTATTAGAAAGTTAATTATCTCATTAAATGACTCCATTAGGGATACCTTAATAAGGGAAGAAATTACTACGGATAGAAATTTCTGTGAAAGAAATTTTTGCGAGAAGAAACTTTTGCGAAATTGGCCCTAATTCGCAAAATTAATAAAAAAACACACAATTCGCAATATAAAAAAACAAATCCTAAAAATGATCTAAAGTCAACCATTAAAGTATACAAAAGGATCTAAAAGTGATTAAATACATTCTGTAGTC
>JAUJPO010058472.1:0-13696 GCA_032270745.1 Tiaropsis multicirrata
TTGCGGAAAATTTTTGTAACAGCTTCTTTGTCTCAAAATCTTGAAAATAGTGGTTTTTCGTCAGTTTTTCACTCATACTTTTCACATAAAACCAGTCAGAAATTTTCACGCATTGGATGAGAAAAGTTTTCCGCAAAAGTCTTAATAACACTTTAGAAAAAATCAGAAGGAAAAAGCTCTTTTCCCCATCGAGATTAAGCATTTTTTGTAAAAAGTACACGATTAACGTCTTTATCACGTCTTTTTAAGGTGCATGCTTCATTTCTTCATTACTCATGATAGAATTAATTAAAAGATTAAAGCAGTCTGTTCCTAAAAATATAAGGTGAAAACAAAAGGTTTTATCTTCAAATTCGAAAACTGATTTTTCACTATGGTCATAGCCATTAACTCTTTATAACCGGATAGATCCGACATGGGCTATACAGGAAGGCAAAGCCCTCCTACTTTTTCTTGATTTTTGGCCTGAGTTGACGGAAATAAAATTCGCATTCAGGTGCAACACGAAAGAATTCGAAATTTGGTCTTTTGGGAGAGAATTTGACCTTGAAAGTCAAAGAAATGCCCAAATTTGCCAAAAGTTCACTTTTTTGAGACTTTGACCGTTTTTTGGTCATATTTTGACATCAAATGAACGAAAATACAAAAAAACTTGGTTCATCAGTTACACTAGAAACCAAGTTTATTTACAAAGACTAAAACTAAACGTTTTGTGTTAACTGGATAAAAAGCTTTCGACTTTTTTTTAAATTCTTTTTAAGGTGATCGTTTGATAACGATTAATGGACGTAATGTAGAGATCTCTACGCGACAGCAGGTATTCTATAACCATTTATTTTGCTTTTGTGCCACGTGTCCAGATTTTGATTCGTATGTCTTCTTTTGCGAAAAAGTATGATTTTGAACAACACAGTGATGCTTTGCGTTTGTTGGTATACTAATAGAAGCTCTTCAACTCAAACCAACGCCTCGATCTCTTGGTTTTCAAGCTTAAACCCTATTTTCTATTTCAAATTTTCTCTACAAAATTTAATAAAATTTGTTTTCTGGGGGTTAATCATACACAGTGGGCAGTCCTGTTTTTGGCTTTTCCAGAAAGAATCTCTAACCCACACATTGATGAGGTAATTTTCCGGATCCTTTTTCAATCTTTCTTTCCGCAAAATTTTATGGGAAACACTTCTAGAATTCAGACCAATATGGACCCTCGACTCCCTTTTTATGGACTAAAAGTAAAATGATTTTAACATGGATTATAAGCTTATTACCTCACGGTTATGGTTCCTTACTATTCCAAGTTGTTATTGTTTCTGTTTTGCTGCTAATTTCTGCGGAGAGAAGTGTCTGCGGAGAACTTGGGTTTGCACGTCGAACACTTCGCCGTATTAAGCTTGAAAAAGAATTTGTCAATATCGGGCCTGTTACAGGGACAATCATTGATACCCGGGGGATACTGAGACAAAAACGGGTA
The DNA here is from genome assembly GCA_032270745.1 of Tiaropsis multicirrata. NCBI lineage: Eukaryota > Metazoa > Cnidaria > Hydrozoa > Leptothecata > Tiaropsidae > Tiaropsis > Tiaropsis multicirrata. The sequence goes on from JAUJPO010058472.1 coordinate 1,472, forward strand.
CGGCTACAGGGATTTGCCGCTGTCCAGAGTACCTTTTTGGTGTTCGTTTTTCCCTGATAGGGTCTCAATCATTCGTAGAATGTTGGAATTTGAAGCCCATTCAAGATCGATAAACCATAAGGTCAGCACCCCCCTCCCCCTCCCCCGGCATAGATAAAGGATAATCAACTTCTACCCGTGTTTTTGTTTATAGTGCACGAGCATGTTGAAGTTATCTCAAGATATTGTTGTTCTTCATGTTGAACGTTGTGTTGTAGGAGATGATCTTCCTCCACTCGACACTGTGAGTAAACATTTGTTTTACAGGAAACTCAAAACTCTACAGGGCTGGGTTGTTGGGTAAATTTTTTGAAATAATTTAATTACTTATATTATACTTATACGCATAAAACAACTTCTTTTTAAACTTGTTTTATTCGTATTTTGTGTTGACTTTTATTGGCCATTGTAGCTACCTTTGTGTCAACGGTAAATAAACAAATAATAATAATAATAAGAAGGGCTTATTGAATAACGCTGGGTACCCCATTTGGTACCCAAATTGGGGTACTCATTTGGGTACCTGCAAAAACTTTGCATACCGGAATTTTTCTTTGTGTGGGAAATCCTGAAATTTGCCTGGACCCCTTTATGGACCCCCTAGAAAATGGCGGGAAATGCATTTTGGTTAATTCCCCAATGCATTAAGGGTAACGAGGACCGAATTGGGGGAATATTTCGGAATAAATCGCGGGAAAAACTGGACACACAGCAGAAAAACCTCTGAAATTACAAATGACCAGTTAAAATGACAGGCCATATATTGACAAAGTGACACCTATTGACAAAATCGTCCAATATAATGCATGTCAGCTAAATTACACCAAAATATTTCATAATCCTCAATATGATGTGAACAGTGTAAAAGGATATGAGTTGACACCCAATCAGAAACTAGTAAGGCTCTCAGAGAGTGGTTTTAGAACGACGAATCTAATTAATTATTCTATTGTCATTTTCTTGACTAAATAAGACTTGTGGACAAAAATATCTCTCAAGTATTCTTCCTCCCCAGAGAGGGGACGGAGAGGTTGGGAGAGAAGGATTCAGGGTTAGACCTCCTTTTGTAATGCCATTCTGTAGAACGGAGCGTTACCGTTCCTCTTTTTTTCCATTCTGTATAAACGAGTGGAACAATCTCGATAATGGCATTAGAAATCTTCCCTCTATCTCTTCCTGTAACCTCGCTGTTTTTTGAGGGAGTTGGATTCCTTCTTGTTGTTGTACGTGTCTCCTTTTGATAAATAAAAAAAAAAAAATTGACGGAATCATAAAATATTAGGCATGTCAACTCAGTTATACCAAAAAAATCATCATGCTCAATATGATGGTAGTAGTGTAAAAAGATATAAGTTGACATCCAATCAGAAGCTAGTTATGCTCCGAGAGAGTGGTTTTAGAGCGATGAATCTAATTAATTATTCTATTGTCATTTTGTTGAATAAATGAGTCTGGTTGACAAAAATATTGACAGAATCATAAAATATAATACATGTAAATTTAAGTACATTAATATTTTTATCATATATGTTTTGGCGTCAAAGGGCTAGAGTTATATCATTACCGGGATTTTTGGTCGAAATTCAAAGTAGCTTTACAGAGATCAAAATCATTAGACGTTTCCCACCATTTTTTGCCAATGAATGGAGAAAATAATTGCATTATAGTTTGTAAGAAAATTCTAGAAAATATCTTAAAAGATAGATTGACTCACCTAACACAAAATATTGGTCCAAGAAAGTTGGTTGTGAAAGTTGGAAACCTGGGTAAACTGTGAGAAATGGGAACTAATAGCAATACTTTCGCCACATAATGGCACATAATTCCTTTAAAACCGTCACTGTTATGAACCACAATTTTCGAGCGCTTCTTGTGACAGAAATAACAATGATGAGTGTTGAAAATGCAGCGTCAGCACAACCGGGAATTTTAAATGGAACAAGCAGTTAGATACCAAAAAAAGTTAGGCATACAGCCCTTGTTCAAATTTGTCTTGTTTAACTTTTCAATTTTCTCTCTCAACATACGATTTTTTATTTTATTTCTATAAAGGTACTAACGGTTGTGGAATTGATGAAAGATGGAACTGGCTTTGGGATGAGTTTGACGGTAAGTAGGAAATTATACAGAGGCGGACACAGAAGGCAATCAGAGATTTTGACGGAGTATAAGGAATTATGAGCAAAATTAAAAACCGTCAAAATCTTTGAGAACCTTTTGTGTCCACCACTGATTGGGGAAAACAGACAATTTTTTTATGTCAAACTATCTTCAATCAGCAGATGTGAGTGGCAGAGCAGCATACACATTTCGTTCTTATCGAAATTCATATTTAACTATGATTAACGTGTATACATACTTTGCAGATGGTCTTCTTTTGTTTTTAAATCCTTGCCCTCTGTGCCCCAGTTGATACGAAAACTTCGATGGAATGGACATTTTGATACTTTTTTAACTCACTGGATTAATAATAGGTCAAATGGCAATATTTTTTTCCAGTTTGTTCATTTTAGATGTATTGTTCTTTCGCCATATTTTTAATGGGTTGGCTTTTTGTAATCCTTTTTTTTTCACTGCGACTAGGGTAAACCCCCAGTTTTCTACTGAGACATAAAATATAGGTCTTTCAGGCCAGCCCTACTACGGAAAGAAATATGTATTTTTTACATTTTTCCTAATATGTGATAGTGTGTGTTTAAGTTAGGTTAAAAATATAATTCTTTTGTTAAAGATGTTTGTTTGCTTTTCAAAATTTCAGAAATTTCCACACTCATTCACAAGATCATTATTTCTTTTTGGCCGGGTGACCTAAAAAAGATTTCTCACCCGGCCGGTAACGCGGAAACTTTTTTTTAGGGTTGGCCTCGTGAACAATTTTGTCGCTGGAGTAACCAGCCAGGGAGGCTTATCAAATCTTTAATCAATTCTTCGATTTCTTAATCAATTTTGCACCCCAGTTGTTTCAACGTATTTTTTTCTTAGGGTGGACCGGAAATTGGTGGTATCTTTGTCAAAGCGTTGATGCCGGATGGTGTTGCCGAGAAAGATGGACGTGTCAATATTGGTAAATAAAATAGATAAGAATCCAAAATGGGGGAAACTGTTATTAAGTACCCGGGTAAAAATCGGGACAACGAAACGGGTTTTTACAGCCTATTTTGCTCTAGAAAGCGTACATTTCTACAGGCTATTCCGAGTAGCAAGGTAGACATATATACCCCCTTTGTTCTAGAGAATGAAAATGTTGAAAAAAGCGGATATTATGTTAAGTTCCTACTCTTTTGGGGTAGAAATTATACATCTTTTATCCTACTCTTTTGGGGTAGAAATTATACATCTTTTATACTAACTGTACGGGTTTGGTGCATTTGACAATTGTTCAGTGTGTCTAGTGAAACTGTATTTTGAACTTTCTTTTTCAAAAAGTATGATTTTCATTCTAATTTGCTCTACTTCATTTTTGTTGGTATTCATTGAGCACCTCTCTGTATTTGAAATTATTGATTACTGTTTTAAAATAGTTGGAGTGGGCTATTACGACTTGAAGATCGTGTCTTGTGTAGATGCAAGTTGAAACGTTTTGATCAATTTATTTTGAAGTTATAAAAATGTGTTTATAATCAGATTACTGTTTTGTTTTATACTTTCATTGTGTTTCACGTACAGGCGATCGCGTGGTCGAAATGAACAGTGTTACACTTGATGGATACACAAGACAACAGGCTACTGAGCTATTAAAAAACAGTCCACCCAAAGCTACTTTCATATTGGAACGGTACAAACAGAATAGAGCGAACTTGGTAAGTGTGGCCAGGAATCTATTTTCTTTATTGTTATTTTTATGAAGGCTCTTACAGTTATTGTCTCTACAGGTCATTGCAGTAATGTAGTTTCCCGCCGATTATTCTCAAAGCGGGAGGTCGTGGGCTCGATTCCAACTCAATTCGCTACCTTCGTTACATTAGTTCATGATCTGTCGATTGTCATTACCAATAAATTAATACGGACTTGGTCTCACTGTTTCTTTAAAGTTTTATTTGATATTGTTGAAAGATTGTTCATAATATTTGTTGAGTCGTATTTGCCGTTTTCAGTGTATTTAAAAAAATCTTTTAATTATTTTATTTGGCTCATACTACTAATTGCTTGTTGCAAATTGAAAGGAGATGCCTACCTTCCCCTTCCCCTTCCCCTTTAACAAACGTCTATTAATAATTTTTGCTTGCCGTTACTGTATATGTGTTTGTTTGGTTGAAAGTTTGATCATAAAATGCTAAAAAAATGTAAAAATAATTTTATTGTCTTTTTAGGATGATGAATGTTAACCAATTAAAACATGCGATGTAAATCTTTAAAACAGTTTTTAAATCATATATATTGTAGTAATGTTAAACTATAGATCCTGCTATAAATCCTCTCACTGATGTTGATAATTGTAGATAATGTAAAATACTAAAATTAATATTAAAATTTAAATTCAATAAAATATAGTATTTAGATTTTAACAGCTGATTTTTTTAAAAGTCGTTTCCCACTTTTTGATATTTATTTATTTCGTAATTTTTGCCCTTGACCTTCGAAAATCAACTTGATAGATTAATCTTTTTTTAAACGGGCTAGGACAAATCATTTTCCCAATGAAACACTTGAATTACGAAAGAAGATTTCAATGCTTTTTCATTTAATTACGTCTCCGATTGCACACTATAACTAAAGTGGTTTTGTAATAATAAACGATCATTTCGTTTTCGTTAGCGACGTAACCGAAGCAATGCAGCGACGTCGAACGGCCAGTTACAAACACTGGTGGAAGAAAACACATCGGAACAGCCCTTCTCATTTCCACTTTACAACGGTGCAGCGCCTTCAGTTCCCCCTAGACATCAAAATCAGCATCAACAAAACGTTCAACAAAGTCATCACATTCAGCAACCAAATCTGTTGAATCAACCAAACACTTTGAGTCAACCAAACACTTTGAATCAACCAAACCCGCACCAAAATCAACAACAAAACATACCATCGCGCGAAAGTGCGTTTAAACAACTCCAACTTCAACAGCAGCATAATCAATTAAATCATCAACAATCTAATTTGTTGAATCAACAGAAACCGAATGTTGATCAACAACAAAATTTTCATCAACAACATTTACAACAACAACAACAACAACAACAAATGTTGTTAAGGCAACAACAACAATTACAAAAAAGGTAAGGAAAGCTAAGAAAATCTTATTAATATGAATTTCAAATAGTAAAAATATCCTTATCGTTTTTGGTTTGCTATTTATTCTTCGGCTCTGTTTTCAGAATTAAGCTGTTACAGAAAAAAATTGTGCACGGGCAATATAAGTTTTATCTTATCAAAATTTATCCTCGGACATTTTACATTTTTAACCCCCGGAAAGCGTTAATCTGACATTTAATCTTGGACATCACAAGTTTACTCCCGGAAAGGAGCCATTTCATGTTAAACCCCTGGACAACACAGCTCATTTCAGGCTTCCTGAATAATAATTATCCTTTAATTACATTCGCACAGTATATTTGTAAGGCTGTTGTTATTGGTCATTACTGATCATTATTTTATTCCTTTTCCGCAGCCTTGCAGGTCAACATCAACAACAACAACAACAACAACAGCCTTTAGATGTTCATGTCGAACAACAGAATTCACACAGTCAGCATAACGCTCATCAGGGTAGCTCTATATCTAGCCGCATTCCTTCACTCATTCAACGTCAACATTCCTTAGACCGTGGAAACGAACATTCACAGATTCATCAACAACAACAACAACACCATCAACAACAACAACACTCTCAAAACCAACACCACACTCAATCCATACACCAACATCAAGCCACTAATCAAGTACTTACTCAGCATCATGCAGCAACCGGACCCCAACAAGTACAAACGAACATTATCCAACACCCTGGCTCTCAACCTGCGGCCCCGAACCAAGCGGACTTTGAAATAGGTCCTCTAAATATGGTCGAACAGCCAATGCGACGTCACTTAGCTGCTAACAACGAATTAGCCGAAGATTCTCCTCAAAAATTCTTAAAACAATTTTCAAAATCAGTTAATACCCCTGGTGCGGCTCCTTCTTCGTCCCGCCTCCCTCTCGGCCCCATAGCGTCAGTGATTTTTGGTAATAACACAAATGCGAGAGGCGTTCACGAAATCACGGACATCAAAGAGGATGCCCTTCCGGAAGATGTTCAAAAGGTACAAGAGGATATTCGTGACTTGAGAATATTACGTGACACAATGTATAAACCTGCGGAAATGTCCAAACCGGCCGGTTCTTTTATCGGAATCGGCCCAATTTTACCGCCCCCTCGAAGTATAGACTCTAACAAAGCGGATAAATCAAATCAGGAGACAGTAGTGAGACAACAAAACGGTAAATTGAGTACGCAAGTTTTTACGCCCTCCCCGAGTGGCGGTGGAATGAACAATAATCGATCGCCAGGATCCCACCCATCCAGTCTTTCCGCCACTCCTGGCAATATGGTTTATACTGAAGATCTAAGGCCATCCATATATGCTCCAGTCAATAAGAAATCCGTCTCACCGAACGCCCAGCCTGAGGTTATAGACCTTGATAAACGCCCTCCTGTTCGGGGACCCGCCCAACGTTCAGGTATCATAGATCAACATCAACAGAAAAAGCCAGAAAGCGCTGGAGGCGGCTTAAGATGGATGAGTTTGAATGACGAAAACAATAGTTGTAGCCCTTTAGTGTCGCCTCGAAATTCCATCAAACATAGAGGGGAAAGTCCCAAACAACAACAACGGGAAAGTCCCAAACAGCAGCAACATTCTCAAGCCGTTTCGAATCCAATTTATTCGACAGCCTCCATTCCATCATCGACGCTCAGTAGCTCTCAAACAAACTTTAACACGCCGTTATATAGTCGTGGTAGTACTTCTGGGTTAGCGAACACTACTCAGGACTACAGACAGGGTGATTCAAGTACATACCGACAACAGACACATCAACAACAAAACCCGTCGGCGAGTAATTCAACACATTTAGCGAGTAATTCGGTTCGCCAACCATCACATAACAACATACCGAAAACAAAACCTGCAAGCTCGGTTATCCCGGTTCCTTTAGCATCAAAGTTCAATCAAAATCCTCATAAAAGTCCTTTAGATGGTACGTTTAAATTTCAATTGATATGTTTTCTATTGTTGGGTTGCTGTAATGACCATTCCTTGATTTTTTTTTATTTTTTTTTTGATTTAAAACTTTTAAGGATATTATTCATGAAGTATTTTGAAGTGAAGTACCATGAAGTATCGAACAAAGATTAGTCGGAAGGACATTAGTTTGGACAAAATTTTCATCACTTCTAAAAAATTATTTACTTTAGTCGGACTAAGTTTTATCCGATGTGAGGTAATTACACAACTAGATTCGACAGCAAGTTATGGTCAACAACCATCTTTTAGAATTTTAAGTTTTTTACGTTAAGGAATACGGATTGATAATTTAATTGATTGCTCTATTGAAGATATGAAGACAATCCAATATGGGTTTAAAATAATATGTTTTATAATAGAATCATGAGCGCCGGCTTGGGATTAAAAGTGGTAGGTGGGGTTCAAATTCAAAATTTAAGACAATGTTATGTCCACCATGGTTTTAAAATGATTTAAGGGATGAAGGCTGCTATTTTAGACTACAATATTTGATAGAATTTAAGGGAGAAATGCAATTGAAAAATCTTCAAATTAATTTAACGGAACATTACTAACGAAACATTAGCGAGGGGCCACGACCCGACCGTTGATGGGAGCCATTAGAATGCAGTCATTGTCTAAAGGTTTAAACAAATTATTAACTTTTTTCATTATTCTTATTCAGGAGGTGATTACATATTCGAAGTGACATTATTCAAAGGGACTTATGGCCTTGGAATGAATCTAGCAGGTGGCGGCTCAGATGATAGTAAGTAGTAAAAAAGTAGTTCATAAATATCTACGATGGAATGTATCTCGCTAAATATAAAGCAATGAAAGGCAATCAGATATCATTCCCCTCCCTCATAGACGTTTGACCTAATCTAGATGACCCGTATTGTGTTGTCTTGGAAAAACCTATTTTACACCTTTTAGCATAGCACCTGGCCCCTGACTACATGAGTTTAAAAGCAGCTAATCAGCAGTGTGTTTTGAAAGCTTGCCGTTTAGAGAGTTCAAAAACCAACCAAAGCGAAGCGACATTTTAAAATTTGAAAGTTCAATTTTGTCTTAAAACTTCAAATGTTTTCAAAAGCCATTAGTGTAGGTTAAACCCTCTTCATTACCATCCCACATTAAGCAAACTCTTTTATATATATTCTTTTAGACCCGGTAGTAATCAAGAAAATAGCGGTCGGAACAGCCGCGGACGAGTCTGGACAACTTCGCGTTGGTGATATTTTACTTGAGGTTAGTATCTTTCACCGCTGTATTGTTTTGTATGTGTATCATTATATACCTTACCAGGGGGAAAAGTCGTGAAAAAGTGACTAATTTCAAAATTTCGAGAACAGTGACTAATTTTTGGTCGAGGAAAAGTGAGCCGAAAAATCCATCTACGCTCTATTTCTGGGTGTTTCCGTTAGGAAAAATCACATGATGCTAACTTACGCATATCATGAATGTTGCGGGTTTCAGGGTGTCTCATATTTTCATTTTTTTAGGTAAACGGCAAGCCTGTATCTCACCTACAAGCCAAAGAAGTCATCGCATTGTTGAGGGCATGCCCTTCGGAAGTTCAACTTCTTGCTAAGCGACCAGCTTTCGAAGTTCAAGCAGCTCAGAAAATTACGACAGGCGGAAATACGACTTCAAATTACGTCGGCTTGTAATGATGTTTTGATTGAATGGAGCGATGTAAAGTGAAAGTCGCTTGTGGTGATTAAGAAAATTCAATTCTTTTAACAAATGATCTACCTGGTTATCTCAAGAAAGAAAAGTACGACGACGTCATAACAGGGAATATGATATTGCTAGACTTTCAATCACTAAAAACAGTTATTATGTAGAAACCAGGATGAAACGAAAGAAACAAACGGTAAATAATAAATAATAATACCCTGGTTTCTACATGGGAGCTATCTTTTGGCAACAGAATTTAGTCTAATGTCATGCTAAAGTTATATCGAGTGATTTGGGTCTGCTGCGACAATAAATAAACTTGTTCCCGTTGTTCTTCTGATTTAAAAACAAATTAATTGTGAGAAGCCTATGAGCTGTGGTGGTTTCTCCATAATGGAATGCATCGATGTTTTATTCTCCCAGCAGACGTTGTTTCAACGTCCAAATAACATTCTGCCGTTGAAACACCGTTCTGTAAATTATTAACCTGCTAGGCTATTGGAAGTACCACGTTACTTGCATACTGTTTTAATCATTTTTCACCGTTCTGTAAATTATTAACACATATTAGGAGTAGACGAGGTCATTTCTTTCTGTATTCGTCTAATTTCTGTTTCTAATTTCCGTTTAAATGGTGACCTTTACAGGCACGACGGAAGCGATTTTAATTTGGTACGGCGAGGGAAGCGATCAAATTTTAAAGCTGGGGGTCTAGGGGCGCTTTGAAAATATTTTACATCCTCAAAGACTTTGAAATGGCTTAAACGACCAAGGAATATTCTGGAAATGTTAACAATACTTCCCAAAACAAACACTTTTCAAAACTCGCTGACAAAACCGACGAGTCTCCAGAGAAGATTTGGTACGGCAGCCTCCGTACCTGCCGTACCCGGTCCATCGTGCCTGCTTGAGATGTGCATCTATGTCCATCCCGACCCTTTGGAGGCCTTCTCAAAATAAAACGAATTAAAATCTGGTGTATCTTTGAAAGAAAGATTAAAACTGCAAGATTTAAAATCGCCACACAAGTTCAGTATCTCGGTTCATAAATGTTTCGAAGCTTTTTTTTAGGAACATATAAAATAAAGGCTTTATTCATTGTTTAATACCTGTTATAGTTATCCTGCTTGAGTTAAGTTCAAAATTGAATTTGTTTATTTTTAAGGAATTTTATGTTTGTAATTAGAGTAGAGACGGCGTAAAAAAGTTTTACTTTATGGAATATTTTATCAATATAAGATGTATTTACTACTAGCTTTTGTTATTTATGAACATATTATTTTATCACCAGGTTTTTAGTTTTTAGATATTTTTAAGCTCTATTTTTTATTTTGATTTTTGATTTTTACAAGATCACAATTAAACTTGGCACCACTCAGGTTAAAAAAGTCCATCGATATTTTGATTTGAAGACCCGTTAATCTAGAACTTTTAGACTCTTCGTATTCAGAGAAAGAATCTGTCACTTTTTTAAACTCGACGAGAACTCCCGTAAGGGTAAAATTAACATATATGGCAAACTGTTTTTCAATGCGTCATTTTTCTATTCTATTTCACTTCTCTGGCTCAACACAAGTAGAAAGTCATCTAAAGAAAACGCTACAAACCCACGCACGGTAAGATCATATTTTGAAATATAAAAATGGGTCAATGTGCGTGTTTGGTACAGGCTGCTGACCTAGAATAATTTGACCTGTGTTTGAGTGATTTTTTTTTGTATAATTGTGATTTACATTTAAAAAAGAACTTAATATCATTTTGACTATTATATTGTTTTTTTATTTCATTTTTTAGCGCATGCGCTCTAGATATATTTATAACACTTTCGAAAACTGTACACAACATTCACTGATCTCTAAACCTAAACTTGTTAAGTTTTTAATGGATTTTCATAAGGAGAAAACCAATCTAGTGAGTTAGCAAAGATATCAGTGACTACATTATTAGGGTTGTTGAATATTTTAAAAGAAGGACTGTTGACTATTCATATTAAAGATTCATCCCTAAAAGGGTTTATTAGCAAGGATACGCAAGGGGCTATTTAGGACGTTAGACGCGTCTGTGGCGGCCTGTACATAGATTTTCGATTGCAAGTTTTGCTTAGACAACTTATGTACATGCCGTCACAGACATATCTAACGTCCTAAATAGCCTCTGGCAGCATAACCTCGCTATTAAGGCAAAAACGTGTTCGGGTATGTGGAGTTCTAGTCTACTGTCTTTCAACCTCAATTTCAGGGCGAACCGTCGGCGGCCGCACGCGGGAAAAATGAGAAAATATTCTGGTAGAGAGAACTCAGGTCGCCAGGCTGTTCTCCAATTGTCCTTTTTTGAATTGTTTATTTCCAGTTTTCTTTTCATTCATTGTATATCATGCTTCACAGTGATCTGTAATCGGATTCAAAATATCAATAAATTTTGATTTTTGTAGAAAATTGAATTAATCAAAAAAAAACTTTCGTTTTATCCTTATTGTATTTATGATCGACTTGTCTTGGGTACGAAGTTTACTTGCGAAATGCGCCGTGGTCAGTAAAATTGTTTTGGGTACAAACTATACTGGTAACTCTCATACAAGTATACTTTACGCACCCTGTGACCACGCTAACTCCACCTGATCCTTATAAAACAAGCGTATATCCCGAGACCGCCCCCATTAAACTTCTTCTTTTTAAATCTCTCGGATTTGCTTAGGCAAAATTGGGTAAGGGCACGTGCCACCTGTTAGAGTACCTTTTGTAAGGTCTGTAGTAACAGTGTCCAATTTTACTCTGATAGGATCGGTTTTTGAAAATTTTAGCCCTTTTTCTTTCTTGTCTCTGACAGGGGCCAAAAATCAAGCAAATTTGTCAAAAATTAGTGTCTGACACGTCCCCGCTTGTCGTCAAGGTCAGTTGAGTCCCCCGTAGTTCACCTTTCTATGGAAGCCCACCGTAAACCTAGGTTTGCACTTCGCAAACCAAAATTTACGTTAAAAAACCTGGGTTTGCGGCTAAAAAACTTAGGTTTGCAGCTCCAAACCTAGATTTGCGACTTAGATAATTGTTATTTTGAAGTATAACATATAGTGCCCTAAAATGAAATAGCTTCGCAGACTGGAAAGAAAGCAAGACAAGATTATGGTACATTTTTATGCAGTAAAATGTTTGCTGTTTTTCTAATCTTTGAATGTTATTGTTGTTTAGTAAGAAATTTTGGAAATCAAAACATGTTTCCCCTATTCTCTTATATCCCGATTACTTTTTCGGGGAAACACCGGGGTCAAAAGTAATTCAATATGGCTGCTAAGGCGAGCGCGCTTTCG
>JAUJPO010058483.1:0-13696 GCA_032270745.1 Tiaropsis multicirrata
TTTTTTTTCCGATCGAACTGCGGGGCGGAAAGACGCCTCCCGCCCTAAAGGCGTTGTCGGGGGCCGTTTGTCGGGGGATTTCGAAAATTTAGAAAATTTGTCCCCCGCGAATCGAAATTTGTCCCCCGACTGTCGGGGGCTTCGGCAGGGTCGTCAATTTCCTAGCTAGAACATTAAAATATGTCCTAGTTGAGTTGTCCCATCGTTCCTGACCAGCAGAATAATGACAGAAAAAATAAGAAAGTGAGATAGAAATATTTTTTTCATGAAACTGTTTGTTAATAATTTCTGGTGTCGTGATTTTGATGCTGAGGTACTTCTAAATGATGACCTTCCATTGTAAAATATAATTTTTCTCAAATCAAATGTTTTTTGTTTTGAATTCGATGGGTGAAAACAACAAACATCAGAGCAAAAGAAGATTTAACTTTAGTTATCTTGAAAAGTATATACAGGTAGTATTTCAATGTGTTTCTAATCAAAATTGACATTGATCTTGGTATCCCTCAGCCACAGTATGTGCTTGTTTAAAGAGTTTTCACATAATTTCACTCATTGGAAGTGTTTACATTTTTGTTTTGATTATTGCACAAAAACTGTGAAGACTAGAAAAAAAGAATTTGTACAGAAACTATTGATTATGTAGCTTTATTATCCCCTAGCATTTATTTTGTTGGAAAACTTTGCAAATTAGCTCAAATAAGCTTTGAAAACACACCTTATCATTCTGTTTCTTCAAATATTACAGCTTTCACCAGCATTACATTATAAATTTTCTACACTTCACGGTAAATTTAAGGCAAAGCAGACAATATGCACATAGTATACTAACAAACAATAAACGTGAGGTATACTCTGGTACAGAATAGGTACTGGAAGATTTTGCTGGCTAGGGTCCCTTTTTTAACTTTAGCAAACAGTTCGGTGCAACATCAGACCTTTTTTTGCAATGGATAAATTGAAAATTGAAAGTATATTTCATTTTAAAAGAAAAGAAAATGTTAAGGGACATTTATCAAGATAGAGACTAATTGTTAAAATGTTTATTGTCTCATTAATTACCATTTTAGGAAATAATAAACCTACTTTAAAAAGTTGTATACATAATGAATTATCCAGCCATGAAGAAATAATCATCCCCAACCAGGTCATTTACGAGATAGATATTAGCTTTCTAATAATATATAAGTCTTTAATGTTCACCCGGCCAATTTCTGGGAAAAAGACTGATTTTGTTCTATAACTTTATAATTTTTCAGTTCAGTATTAAAAGTTGAAAACTTTTTAAGTAAAAATTCATTTTTTTTAGTGCAAAATATGCATAAAAAAGGGGTATTAATTTTAAGCAATTAAAATTAATATGGCATTCTTTTTAAAAATGTTTTGACTTTGACTTAAAATCAAAGGTTATAATGGTTTGAAAAACAAGTTTTGTAAAATTTATTGACACTTCTTACTGCACTTGTGAAATTTATCCTAAATTTCCCTTTACAAATTATTAGTACAAATCAGCCCAATTTAAATCATCTCAAACGGATGCAATGAACTAGATGTCCCCTAAAACCTAGTCATTGCACTGGATGTGGGCTCTAATTTTTGGATGAAGATGTCAGATATTGAATATTTATATCCTTATTTTAGGTTCTTAACCTTTTAAGTATGCTGCCAACTGTAAGTGAAGAGAGTGGGGCATACGAACTAGGGGTATTCTAAGTCAAGTCTAAGTGTTTAGTGCTGTTGCATAGCTTATTCATTTTATTGATGGCTTTTAAATTTTTGTTTTTTGTAATTTTATCCTTGTCTGTATAAAGATGTTGTTAAGTCTTTCAATATATCAGAAACTTTTAGAGGCTTTACAGTACCATAGCCTGGAACAAAGAGAAAAGATAAAAAGAGGTATTAATACTTGTCATTCTTTTTTTAGGTCTCTCAACTTTCACATGTTCCGCAGCAAGTAATGCTACTCAAAGATGACTTCAAAGCATACAGTAAAATCAAGATAGATAATCATTATTATAATAAGTAAGTTTTTTTAATTCTGTATTCCAAGTTGTGGATTATTTCTATCTGGACCTTTACTCTTTATTTTGTATCATTAATATCAGTACTTTTTCCATGGAATGTTTTTATGATTCATTTAAAATGGTGTCGATTACCAAAACAATGTTGTAGTTACTACAGATTTGTAAAATGTAAATTCAAAACAGTATTTAAAGATTATCTCATTTTTTCCTACGATTAAAATGTTTCTCATAAAGCTTACTGTTGATATTTCTTATGTTTTTTAATTCAATGTTTTGATGACTGTAATGGTGATATTATCATCATGTTATGGGTGACCTTACGTGCTCCTTTCGCATTTCTTTCCTCATTTGGAGCACATCTGCATTAAATCACTTTTTCAATGTTTAATAAAAGAAAACTTTCTAAGATTCATCTCAGCAATAATAGGAAATAAAACGTATTGTGTTCAATGACATATTATTTCAGTTTTGATATTCACAATTTGAATAGCAAGTCCGTAAGAGTTGCCTATTTTGAGCAAAACTCTAAATAATAAACGACATTGTGGCAAATTTCTATACATATCTTCTTCTTTTTTTTAACATTTCGATATTTCTATTCTGATATATTTTCTTGTAAAGAAAACATTCTGAAGCTAAAATTTCCACCCAAAGCCAAAACTCGTCATTTTTTTCCTCTTTTTTTCTTTCTTTTTTTGCAATAAGAAAAGAATTTATTTAGCTTCAATAAATTCTTGCAAAGTTTTAGAAGCCAAATTTCAGACAGGTCATCAAATATGAGCTGTCAAAATAAGTCTTATTAGATGTTTTGTATGACAACTTAATCCTGTTATTCGAAATAACACGTCTGTCTATATATCTTTCTTTGTATGTATGCATGCGTATGCGTGTACATTCTACCAGGGACGTGAGCAAACATGCAATATTGTCTATCATTTTTCTCTCGTATCAAAAACTAGATTCAGTTTCATTTTAGTTTTTCCTGTGTTTTATTTGTTGCGCCCCAAGGTGGATAGGACAGATCCACTACATCATTATAAGAAAATGTTGCCAAAAATGCCTCGAAAATCAGTTTGTTTAATAAATTATTTTTGTTTATTTGTTTATTTGTACTTTTAAAATTCCACGAAGCCTAAAAAAAACCTTCAACAATTCTCATTTTTTTTAACGATTATTTCCCTTACAGAGAACACATGCCTGGCCATTTCAAGTTCAAAGAATATATGCCATTAGTCTTTCGAAACCTAAGGGAACGTTTCTCTATCGACGAAAAGCTATACGCCGTAAGTACAATGACATTTTGATCTAGCAGTCCACTACTGCTGGCTAAGTCTGGTAGGCTCTGGAACCCCGAAACGGACTTTTTTTGACCAAACCACAGAACCCAGCCAACTCCAAGGGATTTAGATCTCACTAGAACCATTCATTCATAGACCTTTTGGAAGTGGCTCAATAGCTCCAGAGGTTTGAGAAATCAGGGTAAAAGGCTTAAAACGTGCGCTATGAACATCATTGTTACTTATTGATTGTCAATGTTTGAAATATCGATTTTCTTGTATAAAACTACATGAGACTTTTCTATCTGATCTTATTTATCACCCATTCTGACTTTTTTCCAGGCTTCGTTTTTGATTCAACCGCAGATGAGCAAAGCTCAGGGAAACAGTGGAGCAAAATTCTTACTGACCACCGACAAGCGATTTTATATCAAAACTTTACAAAGCGTTGAGGTGGAAATGATGCATCATATAATGCCTAGTTACCACAGAGTGAGATATTTTTAAGTTTTGTTGTCTTTCCAAGTGTTTAACTTCTCCTTGGCAGCAAAGCCTGTCCTCACCATTTTTGAAGCGTGTTCTTAGTATCTAACCCTGCTTACACTAGGAAATTTTCTTTTAGTAGATAAAGCGCACTTTACACTTGTTGTGGGTAAATTATTGTCCTGCTATAAAAGAATAGTCTGTTAGAGCTTTGTCCTCGTGAAACGAACGATTTCCTCTAATTCCTTCTCTACCTCGTGCCAAATTAAATAACTAGGTTTTGAAAATAGCACAAACTCATAATAAATAGCATTAATCATTCATGAAGTCATCAAAAATGTGTATTTTTATTAATTAACAATATATTTCGATACTCTCTTTGGTATCATCATCAGGTCTAAAAATAAGAGTTAAAAATTAAAACGAGTATAACTGTTTGCTAAAAATATTCAATATGTACACGTCAACATTTTCTATCTCTTTCTCTGTTAACACTAACTCAATTATACTATCAACACAACTCACAAATAACATTAACCTTTTTCATCAGTACATCGTAGAATCACACTCGGACACGCTGCTACCACAATATCTTGGCATGTACCGGACAACCTTAGACAATAAAGAATATTATTACCTGGTCGTGCGAAGTGTCTTCAGCTGTAAAAAGAAGGTCCAAAAGAAATACGATTTGAAGGTATGATCAGTTAATTACACCCAAATTTGCGAAATTTAATTTGCGAAATTTAATTCTGCAAAATTTTCCCTAAGGTAATAATGTAACTACAAACTCCTTCTTAAAATACCAGAAGTTCGTTTTCTCCCTGTGGAGATACCATTTTCTCACGGGCAGTAAGGAGAAAGGAGGATCCACTCCACACCACTCGGTATCAACCAACCACACCATAACTAACCGGGCGGTGGCGTCATTGTGTCGAGGGTGTACTTTACTTACTATGTTTTTTTGAATTTTCATCATCATAAGAACTAGGAATTATTCACGATCATCGTCGAAAAATTTTAAAACAATTCTATTTTTTTCTTTCTATCACAGGGTTCACGAATCGATCGAGAAACCAAAGACAAAGACAAAGAAGATAAAGTAAGTATTTAAAAACCCTTAAAATTCCGAAAGACGCATATTGACGTCCTGAAACGAACTACAACTCCGAGACCACCTCATTTTAAGGTGCATTCATTCATAAACCTCATGTTTTTTAGAGCTTTCAAACAGTACCAATTACTAGATCTATCATACTACTAGTCTTCTGGTCCGTCTTTTGGAGTTGGTGATTTATTTTTTTTATAAACACGAAGTTAAAGGTTTGAAATAAAATGTTATGAGATTATAATAAAGGTCTCTATCTCACCTATATTAGGACAAAGAAAGTGTAACGTTCAAAGATAACGACTTCACGAAAGAAAATGCCCGGATATATATTGGTGTCGAACAAAAAGAAAAATTCAAAGAGAGGCTAACTAAAGATGTCAACGTAAGTAGCTATATATTATTTTTGTGTGAGATTATTCAAATAAATCGACAAAGTGAATTTGACTTTTTCGAAACATGGTTTGTTTATCTATTGTTTTGTCAGAAAGAGGAAACCCTGGGTTTTCAGATTGTCTCATTTGAAAAGGCTTGTTACAGCTGTAATACAAGGTCAGGGAACTAGTCGGATATCTGTACACGTTATGTGCCGGTGCCTATACCAGCCGTGACCATGTATTAGGACCGGAAGTTCTTCTTGGAACACAGTTGATATAATACAAAATTGTCTTTCTATTTGCTTTCACCCTACAGTTCTTATCTGGCCTGAACATAATGGATTACAGTCTATTAGTTGGTATCCACGACACAGAACACGTCGACTCATCAGAGCCAGAGGATGAACAAGACGGAGATGGGACCACTGGCGACGAATCAGGGGACGGCCTCGAGGAGCCGACATCTCCGCTTACTACAGATGACGGAGAGGCGTCGGGAGCCGCGGCCGCTTTGGCGCGCCGACAGCGTTACTCGCGAACGGAGAGTGTTTCGAGTAGCGATGGGTATGATTCGGAATACTTTGCACTGCCGAGTTCCGACGGTTTGTATTTCCTTTTCTTAATTCAACGCTAAATCAAAGGTGGATCTCCTACTAAACAATGCCACATAAACCTTTAAAGCTTTATTATGCATGGTTGACCGTTCGTAGCAAAATTCAATACAATACTTTTATATTTTTTACATTTACTGGAATGTATAAATGGAGAAAAAAATGAATTAAGTTCTAAAACATTGCATAAAAATAGAAAGTTATTGAATTTTATTACAATATGCCAGCCAGCCATACTATACCTATACGTATACTATTCTTTTATAAGAACATCTTGAGTAGAGGAAGCCTTCAGATGTTCTTAACCTTTCTGAATTTAAGCCAAAAAAATGTTCTTAATTTTTGCCAAAAAACAGTAAAAATAGGTTACTTTTAAGAAACTTTGGTTATTCAAGCCTAAATGTTCTTATATGGTTTGTTCTTATAAAAAACGTCTAGCAAACATTTCAGTTAGCCCGTAGATTCAAAATTCTCTAACTTTGTCTTTAATTGACTTGGCTGCACTATGATAGTTTCAACTTTTCATCGTCACAATTTAGACATCCACAGATTTTGATTTCTTTCTCATGAAATAATAAATTTATTCATTTCTTAAAGAATCACTTCATTCAATATATTACATGGGAATTATCGACGTGCTAACGTATTACGGTGCAACCAAAAAAGCGGCACACGCAGCCAAGACAGTCAAACATGGGGTAAGTGTATGTTTATGTGTGAGAGCTAATTTTTTCGTTTTTTGGTTAAATAAGGCCAGACGGATTCAATTTATTTTTCAACCGACATAAGAAAATGATTGGCTCAGTTTGTATATCATGATTATACCATGCCCATAACCATAACTTTTTTTAAATTTTTATTTTGCATAAATTTTAACTGGCTTTATAAATCAATAAAAGTTTTTGATAAATTAATATTTTTTGCTTAGCAAAAACGAGGTCGAACGAGCTTGTAGAACAACAAAATTGAATTAGCCTCTCTTATAAAAGCCGTCTAATAGCGTTTTGGAGATTTAAAAGCCGTTAAAAAAACAAAAATTGAAACCACCAATGAATTATGCTCAATTGCAGTTAGTCATCGAAGTAAGTAATTATCTTGTGGAGACGGGCTATTTCAAACGAACATTGTTCTATGAAATTCTAGCTGTAACGCCTACTTTTATGGTCATTATTTCGACCGCTAACTGACAAAGCTGAATACACGCGAGATTCGTCTGGCAGAATAATAAATGAGATTCTATTGTAACTGTGAAGTAAAGTGTTTTAATTATTCATGAAATTCATATTTTGAAAAAGATTTGAATTTTTTTTCGTGGGTGTTTCCAAGGCGAAAATTAAGCAATGTTTGATTCTGTAATTGAATTCAAATAGTGGCCAGCAGTAACCATATTCTCATCACTTTTTTAGTTTAGGTCATCACTAAGCTTAAAAATTCGTTTGGGAATGGTTTCTACATCCAAACATAATGTCGATCTTGGATTAAAGTAAAATGATCAGTCAAGCTGAACATAATAAAGTTCTGAAAAAAGCAAATTTTTAAACTCTCTAATAAACTGAGTTTGGCTACGCCGCCCACTTGCTGTTTAAATTCTCAGTATGGTGACAAGCTTAATTATTCCAAAACAACCTTTCTTAATTTATTTCGCATCAAAATGTAAACATTCCATTGTTTTACAACTTTCGATTTTGACGCACTGAAAAGACTTTACAGAACGTTATAACAAAAGCAACATTCTATTTTCAATAGGATGAAAGAGGATGAAATTAACTTCTACTTTTCGAACGTTTCTTTATTAATAACATGTCAATATCACTTTATCAAAACAAAAAAGAGAAAAATTCAAAACGAGTTTGTTAATTTTCTTCTCCCGCGACAATAATTTCTTACGGATACGATTTAACTATTGCGTCATCTTAAGGCAATCTGATAGGTTGTGTCAAAGATTGACTCAAGCTTGTCACCCGTCCTATTTCCAAACTTTTAGGAATGGCGCCGAGATCGGACGGGCACCCCATCTATAATAAACTTAATACCGAATAAATAAACTCCAAATAAACAAAAAACAGTAAAACCCGATAGAATTCTTTTTCTTTTCATACCCAAACAACTTTAGCCATTCATGAAATACGGAATGATTGGAGGGGGTTTTGTACTCAAACAAAATGTCAAACTAAAGTCAACTATAAAAGTTAATACACGCTTTTTTATAAGAATAGTGTTTTTCCATTAAGAGTAAGCATTATTCTTATTTTTTTTATTTTTCTAAAGAATAGGCCAATTGTTCTAAATCTAAAATCTGAAATCCTGATATTCTTTTAGAAACTAAACTAAACTAAAAAAAGATAATATACGTAAATTCTTTGATTATTAGATGTTAAACATTAAACGGCGTTCGACAAGTGAACCAAATATGCTCAACGTGAGATTGGGTAATGAGTTTAATAAGGTAATTAATGTTGTTTTTAAAATAAAGTGTTTTTAAAATGCAGTAAAATCATCCTTAAATTTAAACTTTAAAATTTTAAATTATAGAAGATAAATTTAGAGTATCTACGAAAACTATGTACCTAATAAGGGAAGAAGTTTTCGCGGAATTTATTTTCTGGGATTTTAATTTCGCGAATTTGGGTGTGATTCGCTAAATTAAATTCCGCGTAACACAGGAATAACAATTTGTGAAATAGCCCAAAGATATTAACAGGAAATTAAATTCCGCGAAAATTTCTTCCCTTTTAAGGTATCCTCCGAGCATCTCTCATAATTTACCCCCGGACACTTCACCATTTTCAACTTCCGGACAGTATCCTTACCCCCAGACAAGCGTCGATTTGACCCCCATTTCCCGTCACCCCCATTACATGTCCTCAACCCCTCTTGCCCATTTTCTTTTTGGGAAAAGACCAATCAATAGTTTGATAAAAGTTCAAAGCTGTCTATATTAATTCAAACTCGTTTTCTTTCACCAATAAAAAAACAGGCTGGTGCAGAAATTTCGACAGTAAAGCCAAACATTTATGCTACAAGGTTTCTGGAATTTATGGATTCTGTCATGGAATGAAATAAAAAAAAATTGGATCATTTTTTCATGAAATGAACCATATCAAATATTTTTCTGGAAATTAAAAATATTGAACGGTTATGAATAAATTTTCCCGAGATTTATTTTCAATACTGGATTCTGCAAACCCGCTGTTGTGATACTGGTGGTTCACCCAGTTCGGGGAAAGCTTCCCCTTGAATCGGGTGAATTTGTATCTTGGATTCAATGAAATATAGAATCTGATAATTCGATGGCAATCCACCACCACCTGACCGAAGAGATGTAACTTTTACCCAGTAATCAAGAGACGAAGAGGATACGGTCGTGGTAACTCGTATGGTCTTAAAGGAATTTAATGAAAAAATTTGAGAAATGAATTTGATTGCAGAACCTTTTAAATTGTTCATGTTCAATATTTTCTTTATGTTTAATTAAAACCCAGAATTTTATCTAGTTTTTATCGTATTAATTTTTTGCACTTGTGCAAAGCTCTTTCTTTACAGACCCTTCTTTTGGGCTTAGGAAATTCGTAATAATGTCACGTATAATGATAGAATTTATTTTGCATTATTTTAAACCATTTAACAGAGAGAATTGTAATTGTAACTTTTATTAAGGGAGCCATGGCAATATTGGGGCCCCCAGCGGTTTGCGTGATTGTGTGAATGGGCTTTTATTTTTCATTGCGTGAATGCGTGAAATTAGGTTGCTTGCGTGGAAAGTGAACTTTCGATGCGTGAATGCGTGAGTTGCAAAATTCTCCCCGATTTTCCCGATTTGCGTGAAAATTTCCCTGATTTTGGAAAATCGGGATTGCATTAATTTCGAAAATGAAATCGTGCGAATGCTCGAAGTGAGAGGTGATTGGGGTTATTATTTTTTAAGTTAGTTTTGTCACTCAATAAAGATATTATCTCTTTCAAGTCTATAGTAAATGGCAATTATTTGAATAATTAAAAATGCTTTTATTACTTTTTATTCCTAGTGGCCGACTGCGTTACTGTTTTGGTAACATTTGCGTTTCGTCTAAGTAGAACGCATTTTTTGTATTAATAATTTTCAATTCTGTTCCATCTTGAATTGACACACGATCTATGAGTGTCTTTGATATTTTTATATCTATACTTAAATGTTCTAGAGAATTAATGCCTCCTTTTTAACGGAAGCATTTTTTTGTTGGGGGCTGCATCTTTAAGACTTTATAATTGTGTATATTTTGAACAAAGACTTGCATGATGTTTTCTTTTTTGTACATTTCGAAAAAAATTTGACCTTTTTATTTTCATCAATGTTGGCAAATATTTTGTGTGTGGAAGGTTGAAATCTTAAGCTGGAATTTATGATATTTTATGACGTCTTCTTTTTCTACGGAAACACCTCAAAAAGCCGGATGTTTGCCACTAGTTTTATTGTCAAAAATTCAAAATTGGTGGTACACTCCCGGCCATTTAGGGTGCTTTCGTATGAAAGATTATGTAATGGATATTATGAATATCTGCTACTGACATGGAAAGTTACCTTATATCGATTTTGGTCTTTCGTCACATTTTATATTTCGCTTTTAACATTGGTTGGTCTTGTTTTAAATAATCTTTCCCTCTTGTTTATTATTCTTAATATTTTTTTCGTCATTCGCATCCCTCTTATTATTATTACTACTGTTTTTTTTTAACAAATTGTCAAAAAGATTATTTCAACATATATTTGTGGATTGTAGATTGTAGGTCATTTCTAGCATTTTTTTATTTTTCTCTGTCTACTGAAAGTACTTTATTGAATTAAAATTTCGCGCTTTCGCGGTCGAATTTGCGAAATTTGCATTTTTGCGAAAAAAAACCATGACATTTTCATGCAATCAAGTACATGTTTAATCTACTTCTACTCGTTAACCCTTTCTAGCATAATTAGGTGAATGTATTTCGACGTAAATACGTTTCTGGTATATTTTCTTTGCCTTATAGAACAATCCTGTCACCGAAGTGGTACTAGATGGTTCAGAGAACGCCATTTAGGATATCCATTACGTAATTTTTTATACGGAATCACCCTGAAAAACCAAATGTTTGCCACAAATTGGGAATTATTTACTATAAACTAGTAGCAAATATCCGGCTTTTTTGGGATGTTTCCGTATAAATGGTTACGTAATGAATTGTTTTTGCACCAATCTGTACCTCTATACTTTCTTCGTATATTTCTAGATGAAATTAAAAAGCGATGAAAACAATGACGATGTGGAAACCGAGCCTTATCGGAATCCGTCCCCTCCACCATTAACAGATGCAGAAAGAGAAAGTGTAACTGGGGACTTTATCGGTGAAACCATTTTTAGTAAACGATGGGTACTTGATGTGCTACTCAAATTGTACAAGCATGAAGAAGACTCCCTTTATACTGCGCTGTTGAAAAATACAGATAACAAGGCAAATGATGAAACAGTTGAAGATAGTAATGGAGCTGCTGAAGAAAACAATGAACGCTTTATGAAAGAGGGATTTGAAAATGATCTTTGTCAGCTATGGGACATGACAGCTAATACTGAAGTTTGTTTATTCATAAATGAGCATGATTCGAAGAGTATTTTATTGGACGCTTTGAGGAAGACTCAATCTCCTCGTTTGATGGAAATCTGCTTCGGAATTCTGGGTAATTTGTTTTGCGTCAAAGAAGTTCGATCTGATTTAAGTCAAGACAGAGAATTGAGAGTTGAACTTTTAAGCTATTTATCCATTATGGATGCATTGAGTCTAGTGGAGCTCACTCGATTACTTTGCACGTGTTTTTCATGTGCCTCGAATTCGTTGCTATGGATACAAGATTGTTGTCAACACACTCATATTGAGCAACTAGTGTACCTTTTGAAGAATACGTTAAACGTGACCTTGCTATCTCACGTTGTTAAGATTTTGGATATCGTTTTTGACGACTGTGAAGAAGACTCACTTGGTTCGTGTATTACTGATGATTATATAGATGGTATAATCGAGGCGTTTGACTCGCTTAACGAAAATGGTGATCGTGTGGAGTATTTAGTTGCTTTGATTCATTTATTGCAAGTGGTGTCTACCAACAATAAAGGTTGCGAGCTCATTTCGAACAAGAAAAATGTTGTATTGCATCTGTTCGCCAAATATTACCGTTTAATTGATTTTCGCGATGGATATGAAATGAGTACTACCAACCGGTTAACAATATACGCATCGGTTCTATCGGTTTTGGCCCGTCTGCTAACTGAACATAAAGAGATTGTTTCTGAAGGAGGGAAGAACGAAATCTTTGTACGACAAAGCGTAGAAAACATTTGCCATTTTATCAGTGAGTTGCATCATGATGAAGAGTCGACGGAATGTCAAATTTTAAACATCTGTATCGAACGGCTTGTCTGGTTGACGACAAAGTTGAGAGAAAACCATTTGAACTGTTACAAAAACGATTTCCAGAAACTTGTTGATGTCATAAAGACCAGCAGTTTTTCATCGTCGGTTTTGTTAAATACTTTACCGAAAGAAATGCTGCATGCTGCAGTAGGTTTTTAGTTTTTTTACAATTTTTTTTTGTTAATGAAAGATATAAATCATTGATGCTCTTATTTATTATTTTCAGCGACTTTTCATATCAAACGGGGTTAAAATTTCCATAAACTTGTAATTTTGGGTTGGCTGAAATGGAATGAGAGACTGCGACTTTTATGGAGAATCGGTACGGGGAAATAATAAGGTTCATAAAAGATCCTGTACCAGTATACAAGCCTTAAAAAGTACAATAAATTTTGGGTGTCGTAGCTGAAGATGAAGAACATGATAACTGCTTAAACTTTTCGCACTGATCCTCTATCACAATAGAACATCTTCCCTGGTCATGGTTAAGAAAATTAGGACTTATGTAATTTGCACGAGTTCAAAAGTTTACGGCTTTTATGAAAGGGCATACTGGAAAAGTGGGACCCGGGACGCTGGGACGCAGGGCAAAGAGTAGCTACAAAGAGAGAGAAGGAAAAGGAGTTATTTTTCAAGTTGACAATAAACTAGTTATCAAAATCACTCGATTTAAAAACGACGGTATTCGCGGCCAAAAATTGGACCTTCAAATTCGGACCCTTACAGTACAGCGCAAAATTTGCCGAAAAACCGACCCTTACAGTGCATATTTCGACTATTTTTCACCGGTTTTAGCAAAGAATTTTCTCAAATTTCCTACCCTTACAGTGCACTTGGATGTTTCCATATATGGTTTTAAAGCGTGTGTCTTGGTAGCTGGTCATCAGTTACATTCCAAATTGCACAGCTCAATTTTAATTCACTGGACTGTCTTCCAAAGCGAGTTCTTTTCCAATGATAGCTATATCAGATCAGGCTCAATTAGTCTGGATTCATGGGCTACTGGCACTATCAATGCAAGATCGATGCTTCTACGCACAAAAATAATAAATTTCAAGTTTACACCTCAGTAAAGTTCAGAACTCGATTATCGAAATGCAGTGAATGTCTAGATGTCTTGTTTCAATGACGATTTACAATTCTGTAGACTTTCATCTTTACAGTGCACTGTCCTCCCTTCTGAGTCAATTAAATGCAATCTATAAGCCCCCCCCAGTCACCACTCAATTCACGCATTCACGCAAATATTTTTCGAAATTCCCGCATTCACGCAATTATTTTTCGAAATTCACGCAATCCCAATTTTTCCAAAATCGGGGAGACTATTCACGCATCCTAAATTTACTTTACATAGTTTGTAGAGGAGGAGTTTGAACGCTGGATCAACCCCCCTTTAATC
>JAUJPO010058494.1:0-13695 GCA_032270745.1 Tiaropsis multicirrata
TATAACATCCACTTTCGATTTGTATTGAATAGCGTTCCGTGAAATACACACACGGAAGATATAACTTTCGATTTCTCCTTGCTTGCGTACGCGTCGCTGGAAGTTGAACCAAGAAGCAACAAGCAGACAAGACAACAAGAAGTACAAGGACAAAACTGAAGTGGAATTTGAAATTTAAAATTTTCACTACGTTTAAACATTTCACCGTTGTTTCATCATGTCGTCTAATGTTGTCTTTCCTTCCCAGAAGATGCTGGAGAAATTCTTCAAAGAACAATGTAAATATTTGGACAAGTTATGTTGTGGAAAAGTTCTTGATTCTAACAAAATGAAGTCCAACGCAGTGGATCCACACTTCAGAACCATAAACATTCCTGATGTCCATCAACTTGTTTTCCAAACTGTGTTGTGCAATAAACTAACTATTGAGGAGAAGGAAGAAATGTGTACTACTACAAATTTGTCCAAGTCTTCACGTTTATTCAACCTTCAAACACTTGATCGTGTAAATTGTATTTTCCCTAAATCATCTATCAAAATCCACAACTCTGGTGATGTTTCTTTTGTGACGCCGTGGCTAATTTTGAACAATGACCAATTGTTTGATAATCATGTTTTTAAGCAGGGTCACTTGCTCATCCCAATTAAAGCTGCTAATGGCGATAATGGTAAATTAATTGAATGTTTCATCCCATGTGCTGGTCTTGACCCTGACACAGACCTCATTCCATCATGGTGCTCAGGATACAACATTCAGGAACTAGTATCAGATGTTTGTCCGTCTCAGTTGCTACCAATACGTAAGCGTGGTGAGGGAACGCTGACCGGTTACAAAAATGCTTCGTTTGCAACCATTTTAAGTGGTCAAGTTGAGGTTGGGGACCTCATACATTGTCGTGGTCAGATGCTAGAAATATTTGCCGTTTCAGATGATGCTTTTTATCCAGAAGGGAAACGCAATTCCCTAAGATTTACAAAGAATCTCTCAACCAATATAAACCGACAAAAATTTGACTTCATCAAATGGCCAGTTTTGCAAGGCAAAATTGTGAGCTTAAGCAAAAAAGATGTTGACATGCACGAGTCTGTGAGTTTTATGCTCACAAAAATAACTGAACAAAATGTTGGGACACTAAAAATAAGCTATCAAAACGCTTGTTTTAATTCATTTGGTTTTTTAACACACGATACACATTTGATATCTGGAAGATAGAGTTTTGTTATGTCTCTACTTTTTGCATTTTAGTTTAAAAATATTTCACTATTTCGTTGTTCTTGAAGCTTTTATTTAACTTTTTGTTTTAATGGACAGCAAAGGACATATCAATTGTAATGTTTTGACAAGTAAAATTTTCAGAAACTGGTACTACTGTTACAACATTACCAGTGTGTTTACGTCTGTCCATGGTGACATTTGTTTGGTGATTCTATCCTTTGCGATCAATACTGAAAATGTTTTATTCTTTTTTAAAAAAATATGTGAACGTAAGAGCAGATCAATCTGTTTGTTGATGGTGTGAAAGAAGTATCTTTGAGAAGTTTTTTTGTTGATTTTTATCTATATAATTTTTTTTTGTCAAAAGAGAAAGTTATTTATTCAGAAATTTAGAAGTCACTGTATATTATGTATTTAGAAGCATCGAGAGTCCCTTTTTCAACTTTAAACTGAAAAAGTATTTCTATAAGGAGACATGGAAAACCATTTTTTGAAAACCTGGCAATGTGAAACTTGAAGTTTTTAGAATAAAGTTTATTTAACAAAATGAAATTTTTACTGTGATAATGAAACAGAAATGTAGATACCTTAAGGTAAGAAATTTTGGCGGGAATTTAATTTGGCGGATGGTTGAAAAAGTTTTTCCATAGGGAATTTAATTTGGCGGATCAGGGAAAAAGCTAATTTTGGCGGGAATTTAATTTGGCGGATGACGGATTTTTAGATCCAAAATCAGGGTGAAAACATTGATATCGCATTCTTTTAGGGGGTAAATTGTGAAAAATCGGACATAAAATGAAAAAAATTAAATTTGGCGGGAATTTAATTTGGCGGATGGCCGAAAAAAATAAATTTGGCGGATTTCAGACAAATCCGCCAAATCCGCCAAATTTTCTTTCCGCCAAAATTTCTTCCCTTAAGGTAGACGGGGGAAACACTTTTTCTATTTTTTTAGATTTTATTTTTAATCCGTTTTTTTTTGACACAATTTTAGTCAAAGTTGATATCTATCTACGAAATAGCATACATTATTTACATTATATCAGATTTGTTATTCATTTTAATAAAAGCACTTTTATTTTGTTATTTACTTAGGTTATATTAGATTTTATTTGTATATTTTTATTATGAGAAATATTATTTTTAAAGGCCAATATTTTCAAAACATTTTAGTGAAAGTAGATATTCATTTACAGAAAGCCATTATAAAAAATTTATTACAGTATAGTACTATCTAGATTTGTTATTTATATTTTACATATTAAAGGGTTTATATTGTACCTAAGGTACTTTTATCTTGTAAATATTTTAGAAAACAGCTTTTTATTGAAACATGTGTAATTAAAAGTTACAAATTGTTCTTAATTATTTATTCTCCAAAGCCTCCAGATGTTCTAAACATGTTCTTTTTTTACCTCCAAGCGTTATGTTCTTATAAAAAAACCTAACAAAACAAGAAGTTTTTTGTTGATTTTTTTGCTCTCAATTGTTGTACATTCCTTTAGTAGCAAGTACACTTTTTATTTTTTATAAGAACCAGTAAATCTTTCCTGAGGCTTGGCTTACTTTACTATTTAGAGGATTTAGATGCCACTGACTCTTTTTGCTATGTAATAAATACAGTAAGTCTTTTGTTACTATTCATTGAAAAAATTAAAAAAACCCTACTTTTTAAATACTTTCAGCCTCACTGCTGTTCTTAAATTGTTCTTATTTTTTGGCATTTTTGAGCCTCATTGTTCTTATAAAATTGTTTTTATAAAATAAAAAGTGTAGTAATTTAGGACAGCAATCTCGTATAGGAGAAGCATTAGCGGGTTAATTTTTAGTCGGATTTCATGAGCTTCATTTAAATTTTCGAAACAGAGGGGTTAGTAAACCGTAAGGTGTGTCTGTTGGGAGAGGGAGAGGTAGAGGTATTATATACACGCAGGTTAACTTTTCGTTTTTTTTAACTTCTTTTCGTTGTTTACATCATATACACCGGCGAGCAAAGGATGAACCGCTCCCCCTCCCCACCTAAAAGACAAATAATTGAAATGTACTAGAAATGCTATTTTCTCTCTTTTTAGCTTTTTTAGATAAATTTTTTACTAGAAATGCATTTAGCCAAAATGATTAACGTCTTTATCATGTCTTTACTTCATTGATTTCTTAATTACTCATGATGTAATTAATTAAAAAATATCTTTCGAAAGCAGCCTGGACTAAAAATAATGTGAAGAAGGTGAAAACAAAAATACGTTGAGAGAACAGATTGAAATATTAGGATTTTCTTTATGAAACAAATCACGAATGAAGTCTACAGTGGCGCCCACGGGACATGTTACGAGGGCGCAGGTGGAGCCTTTGAAGTCTTTGAAAAAGTGCGAGGCGTAGAAAACTAAATATTTACTTCATACGAAATTCTAATTGTTGTTAATTGATGTGATTTTCTTATTTCATGTAATTATCTTTTCGGATTCATCACAGAACAAAATAATAATCATGAAAATTATTCCCTTAAATTACACCTTAATCTAATTATATTTAAATAGCTAATTGTGAAGCAAACAATTCTTACTGATCAATTAAACTTATCATAGTGGGTGTAAGTCCCTTGAGAGTCTTCGTAACATGTCCTGGGTGTAACTGTAGGGGTTAAAAACATTACATTGAGATAAAATAAATTTTGTTTACTTAGTATATCTAAAATATCTAAAACTTTCCCTGAAGTACTCATGCTTCCGAAAAAATGGAGGGGTGTAAAACTTTACAAAAATCAGGAAACGGGAATTAAATCTCAACTCACTAAAAAAAGAGCAAAAAACAGGCCATTATAAGCAAGTAACTTTGTTTGTCATTAAAAGGAATTTTGTTACAAACTGGAGCACATGGGATGGGTTAAAGATACAAGCGAGTATACTTTCAAATAAGACTATGCTTAAAAAATAATAGAAATTGTTAAATATAACTAATCTTCATCTTCTCCAAGATCAACTTGTGGGTGGATTGGGTGTAGCCGACATATCTTGTTTTTTCGATTATGTCCCACCTCACTACATGCACCGCATTTAATAGATGATGGCTTCCGTAAAATGATATCAGTAAAGACCAATTGCTTGACTCTCATCAAATGAATAATTTTGTGAAATCTGTTTTTATCCAAATTAGTGTCTGTAATTTCACTAGTTTTTATCACCTTATTCAAGTGTTCACCTGCATGACAGCAAAATACGCCATATCCGAATCCAAAATTTTCCAAATGAAACTTCATTAAGTCACCAATGTGGTATCGAAGGTAGTGGAGGTAGGGAAGTTTATTAAGTGCTGAACTGCTGGCATTCGAGACAAATTTCTTGAAGTACTTTTCAGCTCTACAGTTGAATGTTGCAATTCTTTCTTCGTTTGCAGTAACTGACCTAATATCTCTAAAAACAGAAAAAAATACTTTACAATAGGATAAATAGTTGTAAGCATAAAGTTATTAACAAAACACTCACTATTCTTTCAAGGAATTGACTGTTTTTCTTCCATATTTTAGCCAACTTAAGGTCAAAGAAAATATTTATTGAGATCATAGACTAAAAAAAGGTATTTGATCAAAGATCCTTAAGAATAAATAAGTAAATAACCTGGCTAAGTCTGCAAATGCTTTATACAATGCAAGAATTTGCTTGAGTTTGGTCGCTGATTCGGAGTTCCACGTTTCACCTTCCTCAGTTTGTATGAAAGTATCTAAAAGAGCATCAACATTTTCTTCAAGCAGCTTGCAATCGTTCCCTATCATCTTTAAAGTGTCCGAACCATCATATCGTTTCTTGGAACTAGTAAATAAAAAAAATATTAAGGTATGCAGGATGCTTTCAATAATACATCTTTTCACAAAATAAAGATCCAACTGATTTGAAATGACGAAATATATTTGGTTCCTTAAATTGTAATTTTCATTTAATTTCCAAAAATAATTTTTTCTTTTAAGTTTCAAATCTTTTTTTTCCTTAAAATGACTGATATAACATATTTTCAGTATATATATAAAGAGAGTTAACATACTAACCTTTTATGGTACTGATCTAACTGATATGCTAAGTAGCCACACCCAATTTTTCTCAGTGCAAGAGGAATTAAATGCTCCATTTTGCGTTTGCTCACAACATCAAACAAAAATTTCCAGATGTAGCGATGGTTCGCCAGGATCAGATGCAAACCACATGGTGGCATCAGTTCAGTGATGAAACCTTTGAAAAGGTTTGTAGTCTAAAACAGATAAAATAGCAAAGGTTTTATTAGAATTACCTTATCAAAGGTACTAATTTTCGCGCAGAGGTCCAAAAAATGAAATGCGCTGAAATTATGTAAAGTTATGAGAATTAATACCGATAACTGGAAGACAATTGTTTAAACGCACAAAAAAACATTTTATTCATGCGCAAAAATTAATACGCATGAAAATTAGTTGAGCTGAATCTCAACGAACCATGAAATTTAAAAAAACATTAAAAAATTTGGGATTGACTGCAAAGATTAATTCTGCAAAAATAATTCTTTCAAGTGGCTCTCAAAAATTCCAACAAAAATGTGTGCAGTGCTTTATTTAAAATATTGTTTGGAAATCACTTACCCATTGACCAGCATGGCTGTGTTGAAACTTTTTGAACTTTGGGCTATCACGATCAGGTTCCTTTCCCAATGTTGAAAGTGCCTTGATGCCATTTTTGTTCATTTCATCCATTGTCTTGGGTTTATAATCGTTTGCACTCTGACGTGTCTTAGAGTTCCAGTCAGTATTTTTCTGATGACAATGGTAACATCCATACAAAGAAGTACACGCACACTGCCCAATCACATCCTTTACGAAACATAGATCAGCAACGAAAAAACAAACTACATTAAAGTGTTCCCTTTTGTTTTCAACAGTTATATCAATGCCATTCTTCACTAAATCTACTAACTCCTCATAATGCTCTGAACAATGAATTTCGATCATCTCTCGACTTTCTGACCCTCTCCACAAGGAGGAAATAAATTGTCCATAAGGGTTATTTGCCATGTCTATCAAGTTTAACAAGGAAAATGATATTTGCTCTGTTGGCATTCTTGCAGAAGCTCTGAAGTTATCTCCGGTAGATCTCAACAATATGGTACGACGTTTATAATCAAGTTGTGAATATAGTTCAGGATCTTGGGACTTCAAAAAGTCAAAAGATTTGACTTGCTTCTGATTTGACAAAAAATTTAATTGTTTATATAGTTTATGATTTCCAATAATAAGTTGAAGTGTTTCCGTTACACTTGTATGAAATCCCATACAACCACATGACTCGTGTTCAAAACTGTGTATTTTCCCAACATCCAAATCATTACAATACTTTTGTAATTGCTCATACGGGGGAATGTTTACATTGTTTCCTTTGAGGATCTTCTTTAAATTTTTGTATCCTCTTTGCGATAAATCACAACGGCCAAGCAATAATTCTGCTGATTCAGCGTTGGAAAGGAAAATTGGTTGCTGCGAAACTTTTCGGGACTTTATAAAATGGCGTAGATATGTGTTTGAGTTTTCCAAAGCATCATCAATAATGTCCATATAATTTTCACACAAATGTTCGATGTAGGCTGAAAAAAAGTAAATTTCCCAAGCTAAAAATGTTTTGTAAAAAAATAAAAAGTTTGCGAAAAGCCCCTTGATTGGTACATAGTAAAAGTTACATATACAGAGAATAAAAAAGAACAATTATGTGACAAAAAATCGCATTGATAAATAGTTTTCAATTCTATTCTATTCCATTCATATCATGAGAAGGGCCAAAAAAAAGATCAATATCTTAGAAGATAAAAATATATCTTATATACCTTTGACATCACCTGCTGAGACAAGATTGACCAATTCATGGATCAGTTCGTTCCTTTGTTTCTGCGACTTTTCACATAGACTGCTGGTAGGACCGGCATTACGATGATTGGTATTGACAACATTTGTCAAAAGTTCTGGAAGGCTGCAATTTTTTTTGGCTGCACTACTGCTTCGATTTTTCATGTTAGATTCAATGTACGTGGAAACATCCGACCGACTCAAACCAAAAAAATCCACTCCGGACCAACGACGCGTTGATTTGATGTTAAGCTTTTTCAAAGTTGCACTAACACATTGACTAATCGATGTTGAGGAACATGAGATTATAGGTTCTTCTTTCGTGTAACAAGTAAATTTCAAACCTGTGTTGAAATTTGTATCGTTTCGGCCAATTTTGCAATAGAGATTAATCCAATTTTCACCCAGACGAACTTTTCGTACTGCCTCATAACCCACTGGAGTCCAAAGTTTTCTTTTCCCGACGTGGATGAACTCTTTATTCTGACAATCTCCAGGTGATATTGCATGAACCCAAACAGTGGTTTTACCATTTTTAACAGACATCAGTTCTGTATCATTAACACTATCTGTCACCTCTATATACTGTTTGTGGGCTGTTGCTAACAAAGACTGAACATCCTTACGGTGAAATCCGTAAAACTCGTTTCCATTCCAAGTCCTTTTTGATTCAAAACCGGTGTAATCGAATACTTTCCGCATTACACTAGAGGGATTTTTAGCCAAAAACTTTTGAACTATTAAATCGTTCGACTCTATTAAACAGGTAAACAAGGGCACCTTTAACCTTGAGCTTTCAATGGAACATTTGACTTTATAGTTCTTATCATTGTTATTAGTGATTTTTCTGATGCAAACATAACCATTATGATATTCATATCCCGAACGGCTACGCCAAGGATTGTTCAAGTTATTATCTTCAACCTCTACTTTGTGCCCTACATCAATTACTCCATCCCAGGCCAGATGGAAGAGTTCACTTTGTTGTCCTTCAACTCCATCTTCATTCATATTTCCAGCAGCAGACGAAGTCTCAGAAGTTGTGCTAATGGCTCCTAACACAACTCTGTCATTCACAGACACAAATTGTTCATTCATTATATAATTACTTTTTTTTAATTCTTTAATATTCTTAAATGAAAAGACTGGTTCATATAGTATTCTTTCCAATATTTAAAAAAGTATAATTTGTGAAACAGTGACAGAAAGTTTACAGTTTTTGAATAGCCAAATCCGCCATTTTGATTTTCACTGAAAAATATTTTACAGAACACAAATCCCACGAAAATATTGAAAATTTGAGGGATAATATATACGTTGAAAAAATATAAAATACTTAATATTTTGCAAGGGAAGTTCCAGTAAAATATAGCTCTAGTGATTCCTAGATAAAAAGGCTATCTAAATAAAGCAGAAAAAATCGAATATCATTAAGATGCTCATCTCTGTATGCTTACAAAATAGCTGCACCCAAAGATATCGTCAAATGCACCCAAAGATATCGTTTTAATTCTAACCCTATATCTACAAAACTGTGAATTCATTTCTTTTCAAATTTTCGCCATTCTGAGCCTGCCATTTCCTTTTCGAATCTCTAAGCAAATTGGGGCGCCAAATCCTCTTTATTTTTCTTAAAATAAGTATTTTGTGGAATGCGATGCTTTATTTATGAAGCGTTCGGCACTTTATACTTCCCAGCTTCAAGCAAAAGCGCGCGGACCAAAGATCGCCGTGCCAAAAATTTTAAATGCTAAAATCAAGGACATATACCTCACTTATGCCATCATTTACCGCAATTCTAATAGCTTCTTCCACCACCACCCAGAATGAATCTGGTTCTGGAGAGCACATAGATTTTAGACGGAGCACTTCATCGTCAAGGGAGAATGGCACCCCCATAGTTGAACAGTACTGAGATAAACATAAAATAAATTGAGGCAAGATTTTCGTGTTTTGAGGCATTTAGTTTTGCAAAATAATAACAAAAAATTAAATACTGCAAAAACATTTTCACAATAGTTTCTTTCTTTAAAGTATCACAAAAACTATCCTGCAAAAGTCAATACGAATAAGGAAACAATTTTTTTCCAAACCCCTGTCTATTTGAGGTAGAAAGGTATACAACTTGATAGCAACTGAAGATCAAAGATGATATTTGGATGAGAAGAAAGCTCTTATGCGCCTTATTTAAAAAATAATAAATAACTTACAACAAATTTTGTATAAAATACTAATGAGACAGCGTCCTGCCATCTGTCATCTTGATATGTTTCAGGCAAAACTTTCTTCAGCAGCATTGACAGTGCAGATTCGTTTGCCTTGAAGTTTGTTCTCCACACTGATGCAAAGTGCATCACCCAACTGATCAAAAAACCCTAAAATGAGATAAGTTTTGAGATACATAAACTAAAGCTACACATTTTACATTTAATTAAACTTTAGTGGAATAAATAGCAGGATATAGTACTATAATAGTAAGTGATCAATGAATTTGTATAATGATAAATTATCAAAATTTACCTTGTGTCTTTCACAAGCTGTGGAAAGCTCTCTCAATATTTCTCTGTTGTACTCCCCTTTAACAAACTTCAATGCAAGAACTCGACCCTGCAGTCTAAAAAAGGAAAACTTTTCTTCATAAGAAAACAAGCCACATGGTGAATGGATCTACCAAGGATATATAATAGAACTCTGGATAAACAACTTGCTGAGATTCCGTAGATTTTTCATGTTCTAGCTATGTCTGCGGTAATGACATTATTGTTCACCCTCCTATCGTAATAAAATCATTTTTCGTTCCTTTTTTATTGCCTTGTTCAATAAAATACAACAACTCAATTCCCAAATGGAATCATAAATTTTCCTCAGAAAGCATGAATCATAGAATTAATTGCTAAAGATATGTCGTTATGACGTTTCAGGTTGAGTTATAGATGTTGAAAACATGCTATCTATAAGAAACTATATGATGACACCAGAAATTGTTATACTTGAGCCATCGTTAAAATCACCATGCCACTGCGTGCCACCAAAACATTTTTATCCCAGAAAGTTAATTCTCGTGACATGCAGTCAAATGGGTCATTTGTGAAAGTTAATTCTCGCAAAATATAGTCAAATGGTCAATTCACAAAAGTAAAACCCAAAACTTTTGCAATTCTTCCTTTAAAGTATCTTTCCAACAGTATATTGAAAGTTTCTATAATAATTATTTCTAGGTTGACTCAAAATTCTACTGGACTATCAGGCCCAAAAAAATCCCTAACTTTTGAAAAATCGAAAACACCAAAATGCAAAATTTCTGTCAATTTCAACCATTTTAAAGCCTCAGACAGACACAATAACTCAGATTCTGGTTTAACAACTAGGTCAATAATAATCAGTCTTGCACAATAAGGATCATGACCCAGACCATTTTTTAAACACTATAATTGCTGATACCTTTGCGGTTCTTTGAAATTTGAAGAAAGGACTACTCCAGAACAGTCTGAACACTGTAGCCCACCAGATTTTGATCCTCCAAATAGCCCTTCATGAAGCTGTATTAGCATTTCAGCTTGTCCATCATTGTTTTTTGTTTCGTTAATGGAGATGACCATTGATGTATTCTTTGAAACTTCTTGAAGAGTGTAACTATAACAATATAATATACATATTACAATGTAAATATAGTTAACACTTCTTTACCTGTGAGTACCCAAATTTAATTAGAGTTGATAATAAAGTATTTTACAAACAGAAGTGTGAGACCTGTGAGATTTTAAAATCCAAAGTAGATTGCACATTCACAGAAGACACCCAAATAATCTTAATCTTAAAGTAGTGAATTGTATATTTCTCAAAATAAAAACAATCCGTGACTTACTTGCTGGTACCACTTGAAGAACCATTTCCTCCAGAAAGAAGCAGTTTATGCTTCAGATTTCCTCCTTGTCCAAAAGTAATTAGATGCTGCAATTTAGTTTTCCCAACATTTCTGACATCCTGTCCTGAATACAGCAGAAGACAATTGCTCTGCCCTAAATCCAAGCAGAAGATAATATAATTAACCTACCTTAAGATTTTTGCAGCATTCAATTCTTGGGTTTTTGGTGTTGAAATTAAATTTTGCAAAATTTTTAAAAAGGTCTGAAATTTTAAATTAAATGTCATGAAAATCTCTTTCCGCAAAATATTTTCCTCTGAAGGTAAATTTGGTAAAGATTGAACCAGAAAGGATGTGTCATGAGCAAGGTTATGGTTTTAAATTTCCAATTGTTGCCGACTGCCCCATCTACATTTCTGCAAGTATTTGTCCTGCTACATAGAGTGGACCTTTTCTATGTTCCAACAGCAAATATCAACAAGCAAGGAGCCCTATTTCATCATGCAAAAGGGACGAAAAAGTAAAATGTTGAAGCCAATGCTCCAAATACAGAAATTTATGCAATAAAAGTTTTGTATTAAAAGATCTTTTAACATTGGTGTCTAATTGGTGCAAAGACTTCTATCTTTACGGATGGCTTTAAAGTAGTTAGTATTATTTACCTTTATGGGATGAAGATGATGCAGCCAACAACAATCTTGAAAGAACGAAAGAAAATGTGAATTCTGCATTCCATTGGTTGCAGCCATACCCCTCCAGCAGACGATAAATACTGAAATTGAAAAGATTGTTTCTTGATAAATCTGGTATTCTAAACTTCAGAAGTAAAGCAATGCAAATTTAATTTTGTGGCAACTTTTCATGTTTTTAATAATTTCATTTCGGAGCTTATTAAATAATTATATCATTAAAAATTTACAAATCAGTAAATGCATGATATTATTATTTATATCTTATAAAAACTTACTTTTTGTTACTTTCAACGCAGTTTTCAACAGTCTTCAGCTCCTTCTCAATTTCCAGCGTTAGGTTTGAGAATGCCCCAGGTTTAGATAAGAGAAAGTTTTCATTTGAAGGGAGACATTCTTCACTGATGAGACATTCCTTAAAGGGAAAAACGTTAAATGAACATATAACAAACTGATAGATTCGATTCCTCTGTTAACCATGAACCCCCATAAACCTTACTTTCATATCATAGTAAGGCCAATTGTCTTGTTTCCGGAAATCGACCGAGTGAACACTTGTTTTGGTAGTCACCCGGGCCGTAAATAAACTTATTTTGGATACGAGGTGAGAGTTTTTTCAATTAACACAAAACAGTCTTTGTCTTTTGAAAGAATGGAAAACTTGAGGCTTTATTTTTGCAAAAGAAATCAACCAAAAAAACACTATTTCTTATTATTCTTCCTGAAACAGTAAAAACAGAGTATAAAAATCTTTAAATATTTTCCCCCTGCCCGGATGAGATTTTTTTTGTCACCCGCATTTCTGGAAACACGACTATTTCTTTTCTTGGCCTTAGTATTCAGCTCATAAACTTATTCTTATTACTTGTGGATTAGCTAATAAGTAAGGTCAGCTGGAATAAAATCTACCTTAAGGGTAGATCATCTTCTGAAACAGTAAAATTGTTAGTAAAATGAAATATACATCTAGTTAAAAAGATCAAAAGCATTTGTGTCAATTTTGAAAGCATTTTTTTGAATTTTTCGCGGTTTAGAGTTCACAAATATTTTCGCGAGTTCAAATTTTCGCGGTTTTGGCAAAAAACCACGAAAAAAGCGAAAATTAGTTGCCTTAAGGTAGTCAAATTTTCATGAGGAAAGTTGTAGGATTTAAAAACAGCAATTAAGATGTGATTTTTAAAATTTTAAATCCCTACTAAAACCAAAATAAATGTTAAAAAAATACCTTTTCATTAATATACCATGTCCCCTTTCCGACATAGCCCACTTTGTCCACCAAAATAAATCTTTTTGGCTCGTTATAGTCATCTTCCAAGTGATTTTGGAATGCTTTTAAATCGAACACAGAGAGTCCTCCACATACAAAAATCGGAGACCCAGTTGTGTCCAACAAATTCTGTTCAAATTTCTTTCTACTGTCGAATGATGCCAAATCAATACAGATTGTCCTAAGAGAAATGATATCATTACAATATAAAGTCTAGAAGAAATCAAAATAGAAAATAATTTGTTAGAAATTCCCATGATACTAAAAATAAAAGTTAGGTATGTGACAGATATTTTTAAGCAATTGTGAAATAATTCACTTACTTTGTCACTGTTTCAAAGTCCTTGTCTTTAAATGTACATACACACACCCAGGCACTCATTTTTTCTTCATCTTGGTGTTGTCCATAACCAATGAGCTTTAATGCAGCTTTGCAAAATAAATGGAACTCTTTTTTACCAAACGGTTTAAAAAAGGTTTTATTATCTTCGATTTTGTATTCGTGCATTTTTCTTTTTCAATTGTAAACTAAGAAATATAAAACAGTGTTTTGTATTTCAATGTTAATCCTTTATGGTTTGGACACTACATGGTTGAAAATTACAAGGGTGGGGAAATATACTAAAGGTGTATATGTTAAATATACTAAAAGTGTATAATGTTAAATATACTAAAAGTGTATATGTTAAATATACTAAAAGTGTATATGTTAAATATACTAAAAGTATATACACGTTTTTTTATAAGCATAACGCTTATAAGCATATCCAGGCTCAAATCTTGAAAAAACTTAAGCATTGACTA
>JAUJPO010058504.1:0-13695 GCA_032270745.1 Tiaropsis multicirrata
GTTGCAGCTGAATGCGCATTTTATTTCCGTCAACTCAGGCCAAAAATCAAGATTTCAAGTTGAAAATAGAAAAGGCATGAGGGCTTAGCCGATATTGGCACTTAAAGGATTAAGAAAAACACGTAGTTTATTAAACCCACACAATAAAGGAGTTGATCATAATATAATTCTATCATTTCTGTTTTAGCAGCCTTTCTTAGTATGCTTCAGCTTCATATAAAAATGTTATCATCTACCATGGAACGTAAAAATGTTATCGTCTACCATAGAACGTTCTTTAAGAAAGTTCTGTAAACGGGATAAGATAAATCACCCATTCCATCCCACTCTTTTCAGTAGGAGTAAAGACACCGTTTAATATAGATCAGTGTTTAATATAGATCACGATTACACTCTCTTTTTTATAAGAAATTTCGGCCGAGGTGCAGATGTTCTTAATTTTCATCCAAACTTTCTCAAATTACCCAGCAGCACATCCTTAAAATATTTGTCTAAAATGCTTCCCTTGAGCCTTGGTCTAAGCTTTCATTAGGAAATTTCCCATGCTCAAATTACGGGTTATTCATAGTTTTTGGTATAATTTACCACGAAATCTAAGGCTCGATGTAACTTAGTAAAATTGTTCTTATAAAAAAAGGACAACGATTAGGTTTAGTAGCAATCATTTGAACAGGTCTTGAAATATAAAAAAAATTCAGTTTTCAATGATTAATCGAGTTGGTTAGTGCGTAGTGGTGTGTTGGGGTGTTTTAAAAATGTTATTATGATTTTCCTTTTGGGGTTTTGCAAACATAATGCTTACATATGCTAACTTTTACTAAGTGAAATTAGCTTTAATCTTTCGAGACTAACACTTGCGAACTCTTCACGGAAGTGTCAATTCTTTAGAAAAACGAGAACAACCTAATAATAAAACAGCCAGAATGAAAAGAGCCAAAAGGTTAAGAACATGTTAAGAACATTAACCATTACTTCTAAGGAAGGTTTGAAAAAAAGTTTGAAGACAAATGCTTGAAAACAGTTATTTTTTGTAAAATTAGAGCATTTTCAAGAACATCTTTTAAATCTCAATTTCGGAAAAGTTAAGTTACGGAGTGTTACTCAGTATTTTAATGAATCATTAAAATTTTCCATGAATTCACGATCATCAACCAAAGTGCTCATTTCAATTGTAATATCTCAACCTGTCAAAAATGTTGTTAAAAAACTTGTTGTTACTTTTGACAATAATACTCTTTAAAACCTAAAATACTTCCCTATAACTTGTAGCATCAAATTAAAGATTTCGCGGGTATTTAATTTCGCGATATTTTACTAAAATCGCGAAAATCGCGAAAATAAATACCCGCGAAATTATATTTGAATAATGTCTTTATTTTTCACGTTATAGTGGGCTATGAAACATTTCAAGACGCAAGCGTTTTGCAATATTTGTCATGGAGTATTAGCAGGGTTCGGAAGGAAACAAGGCTTACAGTGCATATGTAAGTTCATTTTCTTGTTGTTGTCTATACTCCAACTATCTTTCTGTTTACAATTTTCTAGTCATTCGTTCAGTTTAGGAACTGTAAAGCTAACTGTAATAAAACGAATTCGACTCTAATTGTAAATTGTCGTGATGTCTTATTTGTTGAGTGGCTTTCATGAAAGGTCTTCTCTTAAAAGAAGCCCGTTTTGGGTAACAAGAAAATGTTGGCATTTTAAGGGTCGATAACTGCCATTTTAGGCTAAATTTGATATATTTTTTAAGAGAAAAACTCAGAAGCAGAATTATTATAAATATTATTATAAAGATTTTACATGTTGTAGGCGTCATGTATAGTGACATCTCAGAACTTTTCAATTATTTCTAAATTTCATTTTGCTTTTTAATAGTTTGTAGGTTTACATGTCACGAGCGATGTGTGCAGCGTTCACCTAACTCTTGCATCTCCACTTACACGCAAAACAAAACTAAAAGAAAAGTGACGGTAAGGCCCCTATTTTTCCATGTTTCGCGGAATTTAATTCAAAAATTTGTTCCTTTTTTTTCTTTGTTCTTCTTCTCTTTAGGAGCTATCAACTTAATTTTTTCGATATGAAACAATCTAACATTCTTGATGAGAGATTTTGCCTTGGGATTTTTGAATTTCGTTCGTCT
The DNA here is from genome assembly GCA_032270745.1 of Tiaropsis multicirrata. NCBI lineage: Eukaryota > Metazoa > Cnidaria > Hydrozoa > Leptothecata > Tiaropsidae > Tiaropsis > Tiaropsis multicirrata. The sequence continues at coordinate 2,141 of JAUJPO010058504.1, forward strand.
TTTTTTTATAAAGCTTGCAAGTTTTAAAGTTTGGAAATATGATCTACTGAGTTCGATATTGTCACCCAAAATTATTTTAGGCTTTAGTCGACAAGGATCAGCCGTGAATATAAAATACCATGAATTTCTACTATGAAATATTGTTGTGCTTTGATACGATTTAAAATATTTTAATCGTGAAACTCAATGGCCATGAAAAATCGCAAAAAAGGTCTGCGAAATGCAAAAGAACACTGGAATGACTGCAATGAAGGGTGCAATTGAAAAATGGTCATTCACTTAAGACACTTAAAAGTCTTTTGCAAAAAGATTAGAAACAACGACGATGATATTATAAAGAAAGATAAACGTAAATTAGTGATACTAGCAAAGTTAAGCAAGAGCTTATTTATGACGTTAAATGCCTGTACGTAGATTTTCGTTTACAAGTTTTGCTTTTAGACGAGCTATGTACAGGCCGCCACACACGTGTTAAACGTCATAAATACTCTACTGTCATGGTTTCTGCATTCTTTTGTGTCGGACGGAAGCGACCATTTTTGAAACAGACCCCAAGGCCTACTTTAGTCGGTCGGTTTTCTGCCGTCGGTGTTGAATCTAATTGTGATATTAAGTCGGTAAAATATCGACTGTCTACAGTCAAAGTTTTCGTCAATGCAATGACTTCTTCCAATCCTTTTCAAGCAAAGATTTTGATTGCCGATCTTTTGCCGATCTTAATCAAATAGATTCGACACGACAAAAGATCGACCTTCTAAACCTTCGTAGGTCTAAAGTACTATTTTAGCTTACAGTATTGCATGAAAGATAAATATTTGATATTTTAATATTATTTAATCTATTTAAAATCTATATTTTATTATAGGAAATGGATCATCATTGGGTTGAAGGAAATTGTCCTGGGAAGTGTACCAGGTGTAACAAAACCATCAAAAATAGTTGTTTAACCGGCTTGCATTGCGTGTGGTGCTCTGCGCAGGTAACTTTTTAATTGTTTATCCACTTTTGCCATTATTTTAAAATCCATTCAATAGGATTGTTATATTATGATCAACAAATCAAGACACTTTCGCATTACGCCTCCTGCACATCATCAATCGTTTAAGGTTTCCTTGAGATAACATATATACATTTTACCGTTGATACTTTGATGTCAATTCTTTGCATTATAAAAATGCTAGATCGAGGAATTTATTTTTTACAAATGGAAAAATTAAAAAAGTGCGGTGTTTTAACTAATATTTTTTATATTTCTTCCTTCATTTTTGCACTTATAATAAGTATATTTCAGTAATTCACTCTTAGAGGGACTATTTGGAAATTGGAAATTCAGAAGAAAAGTTCTTTTTCGTATATCTCATCATCTTAATCAATAAAGCGTGGGCCCACTACTCTCCTACGCTTTAAATTGAGCTACAAAAACACTATTTAACTCGACCCGTGGAATGAAAATTCAATATTCGTAAATTAACTTTTTATTCAGTTAAGTTTCTTTAGTTCTTCTTTCTCCGCATATTGACAGAAAGGTTTTTCTTTTTTGGGGGGTATTTTCTTTTACCTCTTAAGGCTGTCTGAAATTTTGCGAACATGTTTTTCTGATCTTTTTAGTCTAGCGAGACTTCGTAAAACTTTTTTTATTTTTGTGATATAAACTAGTATGATCCAATGAAATTTAGAATTCTAGTTTTGAGATCCAATGTCTTAATGTTATACTTTTGAAATTTTTTTCGCGGGGATTAAATTTCTCATCCGCGAAATTTGATCATTTCGCGGAGTTTTATTTTCGCAAATGGCCCCTTTCTGGATTTCCACGTGGACTTATTTTCGACTTATAAAGTACAGTATACAGTTTTCACGTTTTTTGTTTCACTCACTGTCCAAATATGGACAAAACATACACGAAATCTCTCTCTAAAAAAAGACCAATATGGAAATATGTTGAGCACACTTCATTTCCATCGTTAATTTCAGGTCAAAATGAAGAATTTAGCACGTTATTGTTGTTCTGTTTTATTCGAACTTTTTTGCCGCAACTAGAACCGACGAATGTATGTGGGTGTTTTTACAAGTGGTTTGACCTCTTTTGTTTAAAAATAAACTAAAAATTGGTATTTTAACCGCTACTCAAACGAAAAAAAAGTAAACATGGCGAAAATAATTTTAAATGGTTTCCATGGGGAAAACCGATTTCAATTCAATTCTTTCCTCGTGCATTATTCATTTTTCACGTTTGAAACAAATCTTCCGACTTTTGTGTGGTGGTGTCACTTGTTTAAATAACATATAGTTCAAAATAACAATCAATTCTTTTCATATTAAGTGACCAACATAACGACTTTGTCCCTCTGAATGGATAACTACTGATTTTCGATTTCTGATTTTTTTACTTTTCTTATTATTTTTGAACCATTAAATTTTTAAATTTTCAAATTTTCCCTGGAAAAAGCTTTTTTTCTTTTGACATTTTGAAATATCTATATAATATTGGTAAAATATTGTAGTGAAAAATATTTTTTTAAATGTTTTTGATTTGAATTGTTCAAATGTTGGAGCTGGAGGTTAAGCCAGAATTGGAGGCTGATGAGGTTGGTTGCTGCTTTTAAAGATGATACAGGGTGGTCCAAATAAAAAACTTCCGGCATTTGACGGTGTCTCGGCGCCGTACACATTTTGAGACAAATCTTTTTTTACCCACTTATTGGAAAGTGAATTTTATCTTAATAAATTCATAACTTGATAACTAATGAACCTAATTTAGAACGTCTTATTTGGTTGTCAAACGTCCGAGGTTCTTTTGGACCACCCGCCATAATTATAACCAGGATAATCAGACGGAAAATTAAATTTGGTTCATAGCTTTCTTCTTCCACACTTCATCTTGCCGATATTTTAAGCCGGAACGTTGGCGTTTTACAAGCTTCATTCAAATCATGTTGAAACTTTAAACCTTTAATTAGTAAAATTTAAAACTACAATAATATGTACTATATCGACTTTGAAAATTATTTTGTAGTCCTCCCTTGTAGAGAGAGATTTTGTGCAAGACAGGTAAAACCCCATCCGTGTCAAGGTGCCTTTTTATACAGAAATTGACCACACAGGCCAGCCAGAAAATTCACTTCTTTCAACTTTTTTATCCTTAGGTTCACAACAAATGCGTCACCAATATGCCCTTGATGTGTACGTTAGGTCCGCACAGAGTTCACATATTACCACCAATATGTATAACACCTGCCTCAGTAAGTACATCTTCCTCTCTTATCTGCCCCCTCTTAACTTATCATTGTCTTTACGGAGAATAATTATTACATAAAAAACCCATTACGAGAGTAATATAACATAATTTGGTATTTATTTTAATTAGTAGACCTTGTGTAAAATTTGCATGATTGTGTTATCCTAATTCCCCTGACTATAGTGTAAAAGACTTGTATTACTGGCAAAACTTCTTCTCCGAGTGGACGGGTATACTGACCTAATGACCCGCCGGGGGTGTGCCGCTGGGGCCTCTCCGTGGGGTAATTTTGGCGATTTTTTGCCAAATATCGTGAAGGGACCCTGAATGGGAAAGTTTTCCAAAATTTTCCGAAAAAAGTCCATTTTGTTCTCAAAATTTCCATATTTTTCTCAAATTTTCTAAAAAGGGACCCTACAGAACGTTACAAGGGTTTTACTTTCCATTTTTGTGTTTTTTCGACCCTACGTACCAGGGATTCACGAGAGCCGAACATCTCCGTACTTTTTTTTGCCTAAGTATGTACCTCTCTCGCACTATAATATACGAACTCCGACCAACTGCTAAGTAGAGTGCTATTGAAGCGTGGATGATAAAGAAAACATTATCATCGAAATAGATTACGTGTTTTTTGTAAGGTAACTTTTGGTACTTTTTTCTTTCTTTTTTAAGAAGGAGAAAGCAGAGGTTGTGAAAGACAAGAAAAATTCGGTCATAAGTTACGATGGTATCCCCATGCAAATTACTCCTTTAACTGACACTAAACCTCTCATCGCTTTCATCAACCCCAAGAGTGGTGGACGACAGGGTGCTAGGTAAGCATTTGTTTCAGTTTCTTTAGGCGTACGAACTTTTAGGCAGAAAATTTCGCGATTTTAAGTTTAGTCTGAAAATTTTCGTTTTTGCTATTGATTTTACTATTTTTTCCTCAAATGCACGAAAGTTTATATCGAAAATTTCGCGAGTTTTCAGTCTCACGAAAGTTTGAACGCCTAAAGAAATCGATGGCTGACAGCTACCCCTTTTCTTCAGTGTTATTTGATGCCATTTTTCATAAAGAAATTGTTACTTTAAACCACACAGCTGTAAATCATGCATACGTCAGCATTTTAACAATCTCGAGTGTTTATCATCGCTGGATTTTTTTATAGCGATTAATACTTTTGTAGCTCTTGAAATTTTTTGAACTTTAAAATAACGATTGATTCCTTTTCCATTTTAGATTATTAAACAAATTCCGCTACCTACTGAACCCTCGACAAGTCTTTAACCTGGCAGAAGGTGGACCCTTTCCGGGTTTGAAATTCTTTGCACAAGTACCCGACTTCCGCGTGTTATGTTGTGGTGGAGACGGTACGGCGGGATGGATCCTTGCAACTATAGGTTAGCATCTTGTCTATTCATTCTAAAGTAGTACATTAAAAATGTTTACCAATTACCACTTACCCGGTACTACGTCCGGGATCTCGATCCTGACCCCTCGGTTTACCTTAATAGGATTAATTTTCACAGGGATCAATTTTTGCCAGGATTAAATTTTGCGAAGTCGCCCACTTTTGCCTAAATTCTTTCATTTTTCTAAAGGAGTTTGCAAAACGCATGAAATCAACATTTTCGTGAAGACTAAAATTCGAGAAAATGGCCAAAATTAATCTCGGCGAAAGTTAATCCCTTTAAAAGGTACTCGTCCTTTTAGTTATGTGAAAAGGGTATGGTGAAACTCGACGAAGATGAGACTCTCCTTTAAATGGCATGACACTACACCATTCTTGCGACATTATTATTATTGTGTTATTGTTATTATTTCAGATCGACTAACGAGCTTAAAACAAAGACCACCGATGGCCATTCTACCTTTAGGTAAGGAATTTTAAACACTTTAGTTTTCGATCGAACAACTGAAGCAGCAGTCGGCTTACATATTATTTTGGTTCCATGAAATATTGGTGTGAATCTCCAATACGGCCACATAAATATTATAATTTATGTTTCATATTTTCTTTCCAGGCACTGGAAATGATTTGGCAAGGTGTTTAGGTTGGGGAGGAGGTGAGTGAAAATCGTTTTTGAAATTTCAACAAAATGTTGTAATTGGTAAAAGCAAATTCTTAAAAGGATGACTTCTGAACTTCAGGAACTTCTGAATTGGAGATATTATTTGACTTATTGCAAAATGATTACTTTTTGTTAGAAGTCATTGAACTAATCAGCGTTTTTCCTTCTCAGGTTATGAAGGAGGAAGTTTGGACAAAGTTCTACAAAAGGTTCTCAAAAGTACCGTCGTCATGATGGATAGGTAAATACCGTTATTGTCCAGGTTATTATTTTCTGCGTAGGGGGGATGGGGGGTGGCTATTAGATATACAATTACAAAGTGAACATTTAGATTCAGCATAGTCAGTATAAAATAAACTGGTCTGGCAATTTATTGATATATCTTTTTGTCAACTTTTTCTTTGTTCAAAACTAAAGTCAAATGTCAATTTGCTCACTTATTGATCACGTTACCAATATGTTCTCTTGGGATTGGTCTATTTTTTGCTCACATGATCAATAAGTGAGCAAAACGAACCAATCTGCGTACGCAAGTTCAAAATGTAAACAATAGACAAAAACTCAATCTTCTCAAAAGAAACGTTATTACAAACATCAGAACTCCGTGGGGGGGGGGAGGGGGTGGGTACTGACCTTGACGACCGACGGGGTTGTGCCACCCGGTTGTCGAAAAGTGGACCCTTTCAGAGACTAATTTTTAGCAAATTTGCCTGATTTTTGGACCCTGTCTGAGACAGTGTCTGTTCCCATTCGCAATTTCTAGTTTGAGATTTTTCAAACTAAGCATAAACAAGTGTGGTGAAGAGCGAACGGGTGTATTTAGGCGACAGAAGAAATATGAATTTTCTACACTTCACCGCAGAGACTAATTTACAGCAAAACAGACAATCTGCACAGAGTATACTAACGGGCTGGTATACTCTAATACAGAATGCTTTCCGCCATGACAATTCTTAAGAATTCCACCAAACGTTAAAATTGTGACGAGCAAATTATCTTCATTTTTTTCATAGGTGGCAGATCGATTGTGATAATTTCGAGAAGACGTCAATAGAAGGAGACATCATGCCACAAAATATCATGAATAACTACTTCTCAATCGGTGTTGTAAGTTATCCCAAGTCGTCTTTTTCTTCTTTCACTTCTGTCACTCCCGTAAACAGGAGACGTTATTTTGACGTCAATGGCATTTTTTGACGTTGAAAAACGTTGTTTGGGCGGCCATGGGGCATTTTTTGACGTTGAAAGACTTTGCTTGGACGCCAAACTGACGTTTTTGTGCTTACTGATTCCACCGAATAAGCCATTTGGATTGAATCTTGTGAATTGTGTATTCGTTTTCCAGGACTTTTGCTTTGGCTTGCATATTGGTATGATATACGAATTTCAAATTTTTTTTAGGATGCTGCCATTGCATTGAAATTCCATTTACAGAGGGAGAAAAATCCAGAAAAATTTAACAGCAGGTAAGACGATGAGGAATCAAGAACATTTTGCACAGGATGACTCGATCAAGTTCTCCTTTTTCAGTGATTTTAAAACTTTTCATGAAAGTATTATGGTGAAAAGAAACAAAAACTGACCTGAGCAACGTTAAATAAAAAGACAAATAAAACAAATTTATAAAACAATAAACAAAAGATATAAAGTCAAGTGGAAGCTTCTTGTTTTCTTAGAATTTCTTCTAGATTGAATAAAATACAACTGTTAATCATGTCCTTATTCCTTTGGATTACGCTATATAAAAAAAATATTTTAAAAATCACCGGTCAAAACACCCATAAAGCTCTTTGATAACCGGTAAAAGTCAAAGAATGACCGGTAATCACCGGTCATCGGCCACGGACCGTTATTTCCAGCATTACGTTGCATTACGTTGTATATATTGCGATAGTGCGTCATGAATAAAATTACCTTTCTCAATAATTCCTTTACTTTGCAGGTTCAAGAATAAACTGCGGTATTTCCAAGCTGGTACTTCAGAGCAACTGGCTGCAACTTGTACCAAGTTGAGCAACTACTTAGAAATAATTGTAAGTTGTATATAATATTTTTCAAAGTTAATTGTTATAAAAGCCATGACGCAACACGAGGTATCGCGTCGGTAAAGGGAACTAACAATGCTATATAATTCATCATCCAATTTGAGACCACGTCGTTCTTTAATACAAAAGTCTCTAAAATCGCTCTAATAAACAAGACAAACTTTTGTCTCGATGCTTCGTTCTCCAAACTCGTTTAAGAGGCTTACTACTTAAAGTCTTGAGTGGTCTCAAATTGACAGGTCCACAACCTCCTGCTATTGAATAATATCAATGATGAACACTTTCCTCGTTGAAATAATATTGAGCTCTTTTCTCTTCTCAAGTGTGACGGCAAGAAGCTTGAATTACCAAGCTTAGAAGGCATTGCAGTGCTGAATATCCCAAGCATATACGGAGGTGCCAATATTTGGGGTGAACCAGAGAAAAGGAGGAAAAGAAGGAAGAAAAGTAATGGTTCTTCTGGTGACGAGCATGAATCTCTGGGAAGTGTTAACCAAGGTTTGTGCCATCTTCTTTTGAGATACGGATATATAGATTTTGCATGTTGTAGGCCTCCAGTGCTGTATTTCCTGAGATGATATCTTATCTAACCGATTTTTTTTGTTCCTTTTGCATTGTATCCTACCTCAAGGAAATGACTTTCACTGGACACTGTAGTAGTGGTAAAAATATAAGATTTTTTTATAAACCAGCGCTGACAAATCTTCTGAAGCCTGATTTCTTTGCTTGCTGTTTTCAAAGTTGAAATTTTGAGGTAGCTGTCAATACTGTAAAATACTAGTCTAAGTCTAATAAGATTTTCAAGTAAACATCGTTATTATATTTTGATTTACTGTTTTTTTTCTGACACTTGCTTTTTTATTAAAATCGAAGTCTTTCCACCTCTACTTTTTAGATATGGGCGATCGCAAACTTGAGGTAGTGGGTTTAGAGAACAGTTTATATGTTGGTCAAATTATTGCTGGTGTGAGGCAACATGGTTTAAGATTAGCACAATGTTCCAATGTCGTTATTAAGTACGTGTGTATGTGTTAATATTGAACGATTCATCTTGCTAAAAACACTGAATCAGTTTTAACCCCCCCCCCCTTTTAGAAACGTTTTATTGTTTTGAAATTAGTTCTAAAAGCATTTTCATCCTATGTTCTTACTATTAGAGTAAAAAAAACAAATAGAATGGTACATATCATTGTCAGAGAACCAAATTCATCTCGGTGTCTCAATTGGCTTGTTTTACATACCTTAAAGGGAATAAATTGATGCAAGAATAATTTAATGCGGAATTAATTAATGCGCATTTGGTCTTAATTCGCATTATTAAATTCCGCAAAACTTGAAAATTTCGGCCATTGGCATTTTAAAATTTATTTTGCATAAAGGCGGCTATATTCTCATTTTACAGCATCCTATTGTTAGATTGCTGTGGCAACAAAGAACGAAGTAAAACAGTTTAAATCAAAGATTTGCATTAATTATTTCCGCAAAATGTTGAAATTTAAGGCCATTAGCATTAAATAATTCCACATTAATTTATTCTCGCGTCTCATTAATTTGTTCACTTAAGCTATTCACAGATTCCTATTCTAATACCAAAATGTTGCGTTTCTTTTTTCAGAATAACAAAGACAATGCCAATGCAGATTGATGGTGAACCTTGGATGCAAGCACCTGCCCAAGTAAGTCACTCAAATATTTCTCCCCCTTTACTGCCCATATCTTGGTTTTTAAGTCTTTGAAGTCACCAAACAGCCTAGCTCGTCTTTTCACCGAAAACTTCTTTTGTATATACAAAAAACCCTGTCTTAGTGACCCTGTGGGAATATTTTTCTCGGTGAGGATAAATTAAGACACTTAAATTTTAATGTGTATATCAAAATCGGAACTTTTCCAAAGGGGAAGCGAAATTCTATGTTCTTTGTTCGAAAGATTGATGGGGATGGCAAATTTTAGTCGATTAAAATTTTATTAAATTTTGTGATATCAAAACTTCTTTGTTTTTCAATAGGGATGGGCCTTTTTCCAGTAAGGACGAATTTATATGCTAATTTTCGACCGGGGACGGGTTTCAACATATTTTTCTAGTGGGTAGGGAGTCCCACCGGGTCTGTGATACGAAGGTGTTATACAACTATTCCTACTGAGTTTTATATACTTCTCCCTCTAGGTTCTAGAAAGCGTTTGGTCCAGTTGAATTTTATTTCTGTTCCAGTTGAATTTATAATTGCAATGTAATTGCACCTTTAACTTGTTTTTTTTCTTCATATTTTATAGATTACTATCAATCACAAGAATCAATCACCAATGTGTGTTGCACCACGAAACGAAAAGCGAGGCTGGTTCCGCTTCTGATCACCACAACGAGGCTACTTTAAACTACTTTAAAGAAAATTAACCTCGAGATTAACCTTATAAAAGAAATGTCTAGATTTTAACAAAGAGAAAGAAAATACCCATATTTTTTTAAGCATGCGAGGTTTTTAATTTTTTGGTCCTCTTTATTTCCGAAGTATAATTTAGTTTTGCTTTTATTTAATTTTTTGCCTTTATTTTTTTTTTTAATTCGCAGTGCGAATTGGATTATTTGAAGAATGAGTTATTGTAAGTAATTTATCATGATTTTATTTAAGTTATTGCATTATGCACAAGTTTTTGTTTTTAGTTCTTTTTTTTAATTTATTTTCGATAGCTTTTATTTTATGAGTTTTTCCCCTTCTTCTTAGAACTATGACATGGTGACTACAAGACCGTCATTTTTGAAGATGGAAAATTTCACCTTCGGCAATATTGTCTGACTGTCATAGTTCTAAAGAAAGTCCTTTAAAAACTTTTCTTTATAATTTTCATTTTTTTTTTGACGACGCAATGCTTAACTTTTCATTAATTTTTATATGAATATTTTTTCACTGTCACAATATCATGCTCACGTGATTGATGACGTCAGGACGTTATTCCAATCACCTTATATGTTATGTTGCACACTACTCTATTTTAACAACATTATTTTTGTTTTGTGTTTGTTATGTTCTTCTTGTCTTTCAAAGCGATAGAATTAGCACCAGAAAGAAGAGAGAAAGAACAAGCATATATTTACATACACCTATTTTTCTGTTTATTAGACTTTTTTTTTAATTCTTAGCGGACACTGATAAACAATTATGCGTTAATTAACGTCTAATTCAAATAAAAGGATTAGCCCTTTTAGGTGTTTCATAACGGATAGATAGATTGGACTTTTAATGTTTTTATAAAGTGATGCATGATACGTAGGTTTGGACTGAAACTTGAATGATCTATCAATATAATGTGAAAGTTATTTTTTTGGAATTCAAGAAAACCACTTAATATCGTTGGTTTACTTACTTTTAAACCGTAAACTCAGTGTTCTCTACCGTCAGCTTTTTTAGCAACTTTAGAACCTTTTGTTATTTTATAAGTTTTACCAGCAACGGAGAACAATAGTCATCATAGAAGATTTTATTATCTTTGTATGTAAAAGTTATTTATTTATATTTTCACTTATTAACGCTTCATTATTTAATCAACAGGCTTTCTTTTTTGAAAATCTGTTGGACTTTTTTATTATTATACTGACAATTTTAAAATTCTAGAATTTTAAGATATTCAATTTTTTCCTCCAGCTCAACTTGGCTATCCAAAGACAATCTTGCCCTAAGACTTGAATAGATTACTTTTATCAATCGGCTTCCAAAGTCATTTACATCAAGCAATATTTTCAATTCTTTCTTTTTTCTCGATTTCAAATATCTATTGCCAGAATTTTTTGTCGAGTTTATTTTTGTTGGTTTTTTGTTAAAATGGGTGTATGTATTTCTTGTCATTATATATATTATTATGCTATAAGATATTTGAAGAGAGAAATAATGTTATATTTAAAACAATAAATTAATTGTTATTTATTAGAAATTTTATCCGGGAGTCCACTTGAAAAGCACTGTAGGATCTCCTGCCCTTTAATTGTAATCAGGTCTGTACCCCAGTCTGTATCAGGTCTGTATTACTGGCGTTGAACAGTAATCGTAGTATACACGCTTTTTTTTTATAAGAATGGTGTAAATCCATTTCATCGTGGATATTCTTAACATTTTGGTCGAAATCATCATATAATATTCTTAACATATTCTAAAGGTTAATTTTTAGATTTTACCAGTCATAGTCTCAAAATCATCGAAAAGTAATGTAAAAACAGAAGACTTTCTTAT